>JAIRCJ010000035.1:1759267-1787750 GCA_020883675.1 Bruguiera gymnorhiza
TTCACAGTCAGACTGTGTATAAGGGTTTTATGATCTTAACAAAAGATAAAGCAGCTAGTTCTAATAGAATAAATATTGTTATGCATGTTGTCATTTACATAAATCTCTCTCTTTTGATTCACTCTTATGGTTCTTCTCTCGGTGTTATGCAATTCAAATGGAAAGCAGATCTTGTAATCAAAGGCTTCAACCAGCGGAAACCTCAATAAGCGAAAGTTTAAACTACTCTCAAAGAGGACTTTTAAAGTATGCGTACACCAAACTTAAGATATATTGTTTGTAATAAACAGAACGGTTGCCTTTTTATCAGTAAAAATGCTGTCTATTAGATCATAATAACTGCCTATTTTGTTCACAACCGCTGCTTATTTTGTTCACATCCACTGCCGATTGTGCAAAGCCGCTGCCTATTATGTAAAAATCACTGCCTTTTCTCTTTTCAAAACCACGGCATAACGGAAAAAACCTTAACAACATCTACATATTCTTTCCTAACCGTTGCATCAAGAAAATATGCTTTTTAATAAACCACTACATATTCTTCTCAAATTCCTGCATCGAATTGTTACTTATTTGTCAAAATAACTGTTGCAATAGAAAATTGATACCGAAACCAGTCCATCGCATAAAATTTTTCAAAACGTTTGTCATTGCTAGTGAGAAATGTTGCCTAAAATACTTTATGCAACAGTTTTAATTTCATTGCAATTACCTCGGAAAATCGCTGCCTTAAAGTTATTGCAACACTATTAATACATGGTGGTCAAAAAATCGCTATATTAGATATTATGCATCAACTTTGTTGGTTTAGGTAACGGTTTCTAAATGAAATAGCCATCAGTTTTGAACATAATAGTCATCAGCTTTAATCATAATAGGAAGCAATTTGGGACTTTCAGGGCAAGTATTAGTGATGGAGGGAGTCATTTTCATAATAAATTATTTGATAGATTGTTGAAAAAGTATAATATTACACATATAGTAGTCACCCCTTACCACCTACGAACTTCAGGCCAAGTTAGGGTAAGCAACCATCGAACTAAGGCAATCTTAGAAAAAACGAAGCATCCTTCTAGGAAAGATTGGACATTGAAGCTAAACAATGCATTATGGGCATATACACAACATACGTGACACCTATAGTGATGAATTCCTACGAGTTAGTGTTTGGGAAAACAAGTCATTTGCTTATTTAGTTGGAGAATAAAGCTTACTGGGCTACAAGAGCATTAAATATGGATATGGATAATGCAAGGAAAAGGAGGTTACTACAATTGATTGAATGAACTTGAAAGATGAGGAATGAAGCTTATGACAATACAAAATTTACAAGACACATACAAAGCTTTATCAAAACGAAGTTTTGATTCTTAAATCCCTTACCCTGGAATGAAAGTATTACTTAAATCAAGATGAAGTGGACCATTTCAACTGGTCCAAGTTTTTCCTCATAATGCTATGGAGTTGGTGAACTCGAGAACTTAAGAGACAGACGTTCAAGTACTGTAAAGAAACAAAAAATTTGTGCACTCATACCTACAAATTTATAGCTATTAGATTTCAATCTTTTTGTAGTGACGGTTGGATTTCAAATCTTTGGGAAACCAATAACCTGCTAAACAAGTACTGAAAAGAAAAATTTATATTTAACATATTTTATTTTGATTCTTGTAATTTAAAATGTAAAAAAAAAATAACATTTGTTTTATATAATAATTAATATACTCGGTTAAACTTTTGTTAAAAAAAAAAGTAATAAATACTTGCAAAAATGGCATTATAAGAAGGTTTGTGATAAAAATGCAAATTGAAAATTTCCTATATGAGTAATTTCATCGACCATATCTATAATTTGATCAATTCAAATAAATCGAATTAATATTATCTATCTTTGGTTGTTTCCTTTTACTGAGAAAACAGACGATAAAAAAAAAATTAACCCAACCTAATATAATAAAAAAAAATGCTGAATTAGTCCATTAACTATGCTTGTTTGTGGACCCTTATAGCTTCCTCATTTGGTCTAAAACCCTTAGATATACAATAAATGAACAGGGTTAATGCTCCCTGCCTCTATTCTATCAAGTGAGCGTTGTCAGCATCAACTTGAAACATTGAACACCAATTTACCAAAATTAGTACCATTGAAATTAAGCAGAAAGAAAATCGTGGCCACAACAATAGAACATTTGTAAAGGAATTTATCAAATAAAATAAAATCAAAACATCTTAACGAAGGCATAGAAAGACCAGGATTGAGTTACTTTAATGCATTCAGAAAACAAGAGTATTCAACAGAACTAGAGAATATATATCAGAAGTCTTTCCTCGTTAGGCCCTTGTTTGTCATAAAGACCATATAGTATGGAGGGATGACTATATGATATATTAACTATCAGTTAGATTAACTCAAAATCAATCTTCCTGAAACTGAAAAAAACAATGACCTCTGACTGCTATTTTAAGAATTATTGGCAGCATCCTTAGATGTCTTTGGTTTGGACGTGGTCTTCCCTTTTTTGGCTTGATGCACCGCCACTGCCTTTTTGGCTGGAACTTCTGCTCCACCAGCATTGTCCTTCGGTCCCATTAAACAACATGAAATCAGCAAACGAAAAAAAAAGGTGGGGGGGGGGGTTATATTTGCATGAAAAGGGTGACGACAACCATTTCAGCATTTAATAAGGTGAGCAACAAAGCATTGTCACTATATAACAGACTCAACAAAGGCAACTAAATTGCCGCATTTCTAAGAAAATCGTTGTTTAGTATTATAAATCTCGCAAAGATTGAACCGCAAAATTGTAAAACAAGAAAAAATCGACCCTGCATTAATCACACAACATATCGAAGTTCTTTTACATGATGAAGAACAAGAGGCTCAATCATTAAATCAAATATGTTTATAAGCAACAATCCCGTGACACCAAAGCAGGATTCAAAGCACGTATTCGTCAGGTCTCAATGATTCAGGCAGGATTCGAGGACCTGAATTTTGCACTTCAATCCTGTAACAGCTAGAGTTTGGCTACTGATAAATTTTCAGGGGCATACAACATAATAATCGACTCAATGAATGAATAACAAGAAACCACAGAAATACATCAAAGTTTTGAAAGAAAAAAAGAGAACCAATATATTGAATGAAGGAAACCCACAACAGAACCGGTAGATTAAATGAAGAAAAAGAAAAAACAAAAAAATGGCATCTGAAACTTACGGTAAAGGAGATTTATCCTGTTCTTTGTTTTCTTTTCTCTCTCTGTTTTTTTTTTTTTTCGTTTAATGCAGAAACGGACGTTGGGGGTGGAGAGGGGGAGTGCCAAAGAGAGAGGAGCGAAGCGAAACAGTTTTTTTTTTTTTTTTTGAGTTAATAATGCGGGGTATGGTAGTCTTTTCATTTATTTGTGTTATTTTGACTAATATAAATTAATAATCAGTGTATTTTTGTGTTATATTTCAAATGAGATCATGTAAATCATTAAGGGAGTCAAAACAGAGATATGTTAAATGTAATTTTTTTTAATTAGAAGACAAATTAAAAAATACTTCATTTTATAAAAATTCAATTCAAGAAAAAATTTAACTCCTTATTTGAAAAATAAATTTAAGTTCATAATTTTTTATCACTCATCATATTTTTTCACTCTTTTCATTTATTTCTTCCTCTTCTTCTCTCCCCTTATTGTGAATGTAATCTCTTTGACGCTCTACATCTCTCTATTACTTGTTTTTTTTTTTTTTCCGCCTCTCCCTCTTTTTCTTTCTCTCGATTATCTCTAATTTAGGCTCTCGCTTTCTATTTCTTTGCTTTTTCATTATTCAAACAATAGTTAACAAAGAATCATTTAAGATGAATGAAGAAATTAACGAGTTCAAAATTTCAACACGATGTGTATCAAATAGAGTTAATAAAGTTGTACAAGATTTAATGATGCGAAGAAAAAATGCAAAAAAAGAAATTAGATTCAACACCTTATTGCATATAAATTGTGGTCAAATAAAGTGTGAGCTGTTGTTTATAAGTAATCGTAATCCTTATATTTGCTCATTTAACTTACATGGAAAATTTTTTATTTTGTCATCAGTTATTTTCAGCAATTCCATGAGGTTGAATAAAGGAGATGATGATATTGAAATGCCTCTTAAGGACGAGATGCTCACAGCGTTTGCAAGATAATTTTGTGTTAAAATGAGCCATTATAGAATCAAGTCCGTTAAGCATGTCAGGAATAGAGATGGTGTCATAGCACACATTACCGTAAAAAGGTACCACCTTGAATGATAGATATGGTTGGAGGAGACGGTGATCATAAGGCTACGAGGGCAAGCGAGGTATTAGAATATTCTCTATTGATAATATTTTTATTAAATTAAATATAATTTCGTATGATTAGTAAAAATATTTTTGCAGATTATTATACTATTAAGGATTATAATTTTAAATTTTGATTCAAATATTAATAAAAATATCTAATTTAAATCATACAATTATATATATATATATATAATTAATTAATTTTTTCTCTTCTTAAAATATACAAAAATTTTATTTAAAAATATGTGATTATAATAAAAGTTAGAAAAAAGAAATTAGTTATTAAATTAAAATATACTTTTTAAATACATCAACAGTTGCAATTTTTATAAATTCAAATATATTATTTATATAAATATATTCAATTTTAAAATCTAAAAAATTGAAATTTATGATAATAAATTTGTTAAAAATTTTAACAAGCGATATCTAAGTAAGTATGTATTTTGAAAATTGACTATTTTAAAGAAGATATACCTGACTTATGATTATTCTTTTATCAAAAGAAAATAATGGAACTTTATATTTTATCCTTCAAAACTAAAATTTGTTTTGTCTAACTCTTATGTGAGAAAAAATAAAAAGGATTAAGGATTTTATGTTTTTTCCTTGATTATGTCACATATTGCTTAAAAAGGGTAATAAGAATTATTAATTTCAAGTTAATAGTGACATGTAATTGGTAAAAGAAATATAAAAAAAGTGTATGATAATATATTTATTAAAAAATTTAACAAGTGGTATCCAAATATGTATTTTGAAAATTGAATATTTTAAAGAAGATATATGTGACTTATGATTATTCTTTTATCAAAAGAAAATAATGGAACTTTATATTTTATTTGTCTAACTCTTATGTGAGAAAAAATAAAAAGGATTAAGGATTTTATGTTTTTTCCTTGATTATGTCATATATTGCTTAAAAAGGTAATAGGAATTATTAATTTCAAGTTAACAGTGCCATGTAATCAGTAAAAAAAATATAAAAAAAATGTTAATTAATGAAACAACAACCATTTAATCTAAGGAATTGTAAATTTCTTGTTTAAGGACAAATAGTTGCCATTGTAAGGAATAATTAATTCCTTATTTAAGGGTTAACGAACAATGTTTATGTATTAATTTTTTTTTAAGAAAAAAGAACAAAAACAAAATGTTTTAGTCATTAAAGTGCCGCCACTTGAGGAATTACAATTCCTTTTAAAGAAATGGGCAATGGATACTAAGAATTGGCCTAAAAAATCCTAAAGAACACCAAAGAAAAAAAAATGGGCTAAAGAATTTAAAATTCCTTATTTGTTAAACAAATTGAAAAATTCAATTCTTTTATTGTTTAAATAAATAAAAGACCATTATATTTTGGTCTTTAGTTATAAAAAATGAGTTAATTATGTCAAGATCATAAAATGTATTTTAATTTCTTTATTTTAATTTCTTTATTTTGGCAAATACAGTGATTTAAAAATCAACATATGGTATATACTACACAATTATAAGTCTATTTGAGTGCATATAGGCATCTTGCATTAATGTTATTTATAGTCTTATGCATAATGACCTATGGACTTGACTATTATGATCTTTGTTGGGCTATATTTTCATACGCATATATTAAGGTTATAGAATGTTTAATGTTATGCATATATTATAATTATAATTTAATTGTCACTAAAGTGACTAAATTAGAATGTTTGAACCAACATGTATACATTATTGTTATAGTTTATTAGTCACCAAAGTGGCTAAACTAATATATTTAATGGCACATATAAATAAATCATTTATTCATAATTTTAAATGAAAAATAATTAGATAAATTGATATTATTAATTATTAAAATCTTAAAATTTACCCAAAAGTAAATTATTTAATGGTATTATTTATGATAGTGTATTGTAGGATTTTTTAAAAGAGAACTACAATATATTTTAATTATTTTATCTGATTTATAATTAATTATGAACATTTATGGTTATACAACTATTATAATTTACTTGCATGTTTTAATTATTTTTTTATTCATTCAAGGATTGAACTTCTCAAAATAATATAAACAAATCAATATTTGCTTAAGTATTATAATTATTGACTTGTACTATTAATGAGTAAGTCTAATGCTATTATACATTCAAGTAGTAAATAAGAAAAGTTATATTAGTAAGTTTGAGAATGAAATAAAAAATTGAATTTTATGTTTTTGAAAGTGATTATTACCAGTAATAATAAGAAAACTATTCTACAAATAAAAAGTGTAAAAGAATATTTACAATTTATGGAAAAATGTTTTCGCTTTACAAATAAGTCATTTACTAATACTTTAATGACAGAGCTCACGTCCTTGACGTTTAGTAGGTCACAAACTATGCAAGAGCAAATCATTAAAATGACTAATATTGTAGCAAAACTTAAGACGTTGGGATTAATAATACAAGACCCTTTTTTGGTTTAGTTCATTTTGAATGAACAACTTTCTGAGTACGGGTTATTTCAAATTCATTATAACATTATAAAGAATAAGTTGAATGTTAATGAATTAGTTAGTATGCTTGTTCATGGGGAAATGAAACAAAAAAATTAAGTAAGTCACTTCGTTAATCTTATAGATAAGAAAGTGAGTAAAGGAATGAAAGTAAAATTAAATCAATTAAGAAAGAAAAAAAGTTTGTTTATGTTTCTCAGGTTAAAAATAAGAAACAAAAAAGGTGATAACCTTCATTTTTGTAAAGAAGATTGGATATTATTAGAAAGATTATCTAAAACATAAGGTTTAATTCAAAAAAAAAAAGAAAATTAAATACCTTAGTATGTTTTGAATCAAATTTAATTAAAATTTCTCATAATACTTAGTGGTGTTATTTTAGTTTTACTATAAATGTATCCATAATGATATAAGGATTCATTATGATTTAATTGTTTTAATTAATATAAAAATATAAATATTTTTTAATATATTCTTCTTAATATTTTATGTCAACTAAAACGTTATAAAATTTTAAAAAAAATCTATTATTATCGTATATCATATTATTAGAATTAAATATAACATGATAAATAAAAATTTTACTTACTTATGGTATAAATGTTTGACTCATATATTTAAAGAAAAATTAGTGAGATTGGTAATGAGATTATTTCAAATCTAGATTTCACTAATGTCAAAATATGTGTAGATTATATTGAGTATAAACTAACCAAATATAAGTATGAAAAAAGTTACAAGAAACACCTAATTTCTTAAATTATAGACATAAATATTTACAAACCTTTCGATATTATAGCCTTTAATGAAAAATTATATTTCATCACCTTTATAAATGTTTTTCACATTATAGTTATATCTATTTGTTTCTTGAAAATTCAATCAATGAATACCCTTGAAATATATATAAAGGAGGTTTGAAGCAATTAAACATAAAGTAAAAATCATAAGATCTTATAGCAATTGTGAATATTATAGAAAATATAATGATTCAACACAGTATACAAGTTTATTTATAAAATTTCTCAAAAGTCATATATGTCTATGGTAAAGTATGTCAAGCACATCTTAGCAAAAGATGTGACTGAATGGTATAATCGAACATTAACAAATATAGTTAGGAGTATACTGGTTAATTTCTCTTTACCCAAATTTTTGTGAATATATGTATTATCTGTTAAATAAAGTTCCAAATAAGGCAATTCAAAGTACTTTTATTGAACTATAGATGTGAAGAAAATGTAATTTAAAGGAACTAAATGTTTTAGGTAGTTCAACAAAAGTAAGAATTCACATGACAAGAAATTAAATTTTTAAATAATTAATAGTTATTTTATTGATTACCTAAAAAAATTTAAAAAGTGTAACCATAATTTGGAAATTAGTGAAGTTAGTGGGAGTAATAAATGTCAAAATTTAAACATAAAAAAAAATAAGGCAAATACTTCTTTACCCATTATAGTTCTTTCATCCACTACAACATTGAATGTTATTTTAGAAATTGAAAACTATTTGAATAAAGAAATACTCTTTGAAAAAAAGATAAAAAACTAATTCATAATTGAATAATGTAAATAAACTATAAGAGATAGTATTAAGAAGATTTCAAAAAGAAAGAAGATCAATTATTTTTTATAATTATATGTTTTATTTGTAAGAGTCAAATTTTAATATTGAAATCAATAAAGATATAGTTTCATTTTTATAGTTATAAAAGTATTAAATTTGATTATGATATTAGTAGTTCAATATGATTTAGAGTTATAGCAAATAGAAATGAAAATCAATTTTTTAATGAAAATCCTAAAGAGAAAATTTACTTAAATGAACCAACAACCAAAAAGTTCTTCCATTAAAAGTAAAGATTAAATAGTATTTAGACTAAAGAATAAATATGAACTGAAATAATTTTTTCTGCAATGATATCTTAAATTTAATGATATCATAACATCTTTTAGATTTAAGGAAAAATACCATTGATCCTTGTTTCCTAATTATATATGTTGTTTGCTAATATTATTTTAAATATATTACATGAAATTAAAAAATTTCTTTTAAAAGGATTTTATAATGAAAAATATGATAAAAACATTCTTTACGGTAAGAATATAAATATTCAATAATAAATTATAATAAATGATAATTATTTCAGAATATCAATAAAATTCAAGAGAAATTATGTATGATTAAGTATTTACCTAGGTTATTTTTATATAAAAAAAGTGATAAATATAGTCTTACATAATGTTCTAATAATGATATGAATATAAGAAAATAGAATCAATTTCATATCTTCTGTTATTACTATGTTAATGTATTTGTTAACCTATATTAGACTGAATATTAGTTTTGTAGTCAAAATGTTAGGCAAGTGTAAAACTAATTCTATAATAGATCATTGAAAAGTAGCAAAGAAAGTATTAAGGTATCTAAAAGAACAAAAAATTACATACTCATATATAGAAAATCTAACTATTTAGATGTGACTGGATATTAAAATTTAAACTTTACTAAATACTCTGATAGTAAAAAATTTACTTTTAATTATATGTCCTTATTAAGAAAAGAAGCAAATTTGTGGAATAATAAAAATTATCTATCTTTAATTCATCCATTATAAAAGCAAAATTTGTAATATAATTTAAAATTACAATTTATACATTATAAATATGAAATTTTATTTCAAGACTTAAAATTGTCAACACCATTATCAAGTAGTTAAAATTTATATAATAATTGTATAGTAGTATTCTTCTCTAAGAACGACAAATACTTAAAGGGTACCAAACTTAACAAAAGTTTAAGTATTTTGTCATTAAGGAAAATTTTTAAAAATAAAGAGTATTTGTAAAGTATTGATTGATCTTATAATAATAGATCAATATGAAAATTTATAACTAACATTATGTAAAGAATTTATTCTCAGAATAAGTTTTAATTATACTAATGATAATTAATGATATATAATACAATAATACTCTAAATTTACTAATATATTTTTAATATATATTATATATTTTTATTATATTATAATTATGTACACATTATTATTTTTAATAGAAAAATTTATATGACATATTATTCATGAAATTATATATATCTTATAAGTTTTATATGATAAATTACAAGTATTATAGTATATAAAACGGAGTGTTTTGAATAAATAAGGCGTAACCACCATGACTCACACTATATAGTTATCATAATGTCATAATATGATAACTATAATCTCAAATTTTGATTTGGATATTAATACACATATCTAATTTATACAAACAAATGTCAATATATATTTTTTTTCTTAGTTTGTTTTAAATTTTTATTTAGAATTTTTAATTTTCAACTATTTAAATAAGATTAAGTTATCTTATTTTTATAAGTGATTGTTTATGATAATTGGCAATTAATTTTAATTATTGAATATTTTGATAATTGTTGATTTTTGTTTGCTTTTAGATATCAATCCTTGTGTTTCTTTAATTTTTATTGCAGATTCTAATGTCTATTTTATAATTTTTATTTTTTTAATTTCATAAATCATTTTTTATCATCAATTTTTATGAGTCAAAAAGAAAAATAAAGCAGCTTTCTTTCCCCACCTAAGAATTTCCTTACTTTCCAAACACAAATATTCTAATCTTCCACCTGCTTTTCTCTCCCCCTTCTCCCTTCTCCTCTTCCTGGCACAACATAAAAGAAATTTTGTTTTAAAAAAAAGGAAGGCAGATGAAAGTTTTTATAAAAAGTTACATGTTCTTTTCTGGAAAATTTTATAACTCGGTTGAAGAAGCCCTGAGAAGCGAGTAACAGTAAACTATGAAGCCTTTGATCCATGGCCGAAAGTGATGGGCCTTAAGGGCCCTATAAGTCTTAAAACCATGTCTCGGGTCGGGTGACCTGCCTGAATGGTCCAAAAGAGGGATTTGCAAGGCATGAGAGATCATAGGGTTGAGAGCAAAACGGCCACACAAATATGTTATAACCCACATTAATGGTATATAAAATGCTCACAAAACAATTCCATATTACATTTTAATAGACGAGTCACAAAACATAAGTTCATATTACATCTGTCATAACTCAAGTTCAATTCAAGAGTTAATAAAAGAGGAGAAGTATAAATAAGAAATAAAGATGGTATATCTCAAAAAGTAGGCATGAATGAATGTTGTAAACTCCAAGTTTGCCACCAAAGTTAGTTTGTAACTCAAATTATTTAATTTAATCTTCGAGAGCATATACCCTTGAAGCACTCATTTATTAATTGGAACTAGCACTAATATATATATATATTTATTTATTTATTTATTTATTTATTTATTTATTAAGAAAAAAATTACTTTAAAAATATATTAATTATTATATTTGTAAGTTAAGATATAACTCATTTATTGATATATTTATTTATTTATTTGATAAAAATCATTATAACACAAATTTTAATAAATAATTTTTATATTTTATTTTGATATTAGTATGTTTAAAATTTAAAATTGAATATTCTACCTACATTCCCATTTTAATAGAAAAAGATAAGGGTCAATAAAAAATTGAAATTTAAAATAAAAATTATTTAAAAAAAAAAAAAACACCGAATGGCCAGCACAACAGTATCTTAGCAGCTCCAGTAATAACCTATATTTATATATGCGGTGGTTTGTCGTTTTAGAACAGATCTCCAAAAATACGCCAAAATGGAACAGCTGTTTTCGACAGCTATTTCTAAACTGCGCCTTTCTTTAAAGAATTTGTTTTTTTTTTTTTTTTTTTTGACCTTTTTCCATTCACCGAAGAGGAGACAGCAACAAACAACTAGGAAGTTTTGCCTATAGACGACCCCCGCCACAAAAAAAAAAAGATTTTCTAAAGTTTTTTAATTGGATCAAACTCAATTCAAAAGCTGCGAAGCGTGACCCCTGCCCTCTCGCTCCACAAGGCTGTCCAGCACGTGATCACAAAGGAGCGAAGATCGCTATTTTGTCGTCTTTTGGTCCCTATTGTCCACTAGAAAATTGCCACGCAAGCGAGTGCAGACAGCTACCAGCATCGACGCTTGCACTGGAGCACGTGGAATTACGGCACAACGCATTGCCACAAGATGACGGGTCATTTGTCTACGTAGAGTTCATCTTTCACGGCTGGATTGAGCTAAGATTTCACATCACCGATGATTATTTTAAATCAAATTAAACGTGAGAAACCAGCCACATCCCAGATCCGAAAACCTCACTTGTAAGTAAAATAATATATATATATTTTTTTTTTAAAAAAATTATTCGGTGGATATAAAATTTAATAAAATATGTAAATAAATTAAATTAAAAGTGTGTTTAAATTATGTTTATAATTTTAATAAATTACAAAATTTATATTTAAAAAATGCGTTATAATTTAAAATTATATTTTAAAAAATAATATATTGATATAATAAAAATATGAAAAATGTACTACAATTTAATAATTTTTTAAAATAATAATTTTAATTATTATATAAAATTATGATAATTTAACAAAATAAAAATCATTATAATTTTTTATTTTATTAAAAAATAAAAATAATAATTAATGATATTATATTTTTTACTTATAAGTGTCAAGTTATACATGCTAACGCTTTATTATTTAAGATACATATTTTACGATTACAAATATATAGAAATAAAAAAAAAATAAAATAAAAAAGGCAATTGCTCGGATGGGCCAACGTGTCAAAGACCGTGAATCTCAGTAAAAGAACTCGTTAAACAATTTACATAAACATGATTCGATCGATTCCAAGTCATTTTCTGTTGCGGTGATTTCTCATTCGTCAAAAAAAATAAAAAATAAAAAAACATTTTTATGCGAAGAGGGTGATGAAAGCCCAAAAACTACGTGGCAATAGACAATTTGTTGAAGGGCAAGAGTAGGCAAGAGTCGTGGCAGGGAATCCAAATTCCCATTCACAAATTTGGGGGCTTTTTTCTTTTTCTTTTTTTTTTTTAAAATTTTTTTTTTTAAAAATTTTTCTGGGTTTTAAGGTTTTACCTGGTGCTGGTGGTATCATCGTGTTTCGTCGTTGTTGCGATCAGGGGAGAGTTCTTGAGTCTGGGAGGAAACCGAGATATTATGAAAGAAAATCAGAGAAGCAGGAGCTTTTGAAAAGGTAAACTGATAAATCCATAGATTGATACAGAGAGAGAGAGAGAGATTGGGGAAGGAGATGGAGGATATAGAGGAGGAGGAGGAGGAAGAGGAGGAGGTGTTGGGATCGAGCTTGACGCTGGAGAAAGTGGCGGCCGCCAAGCAGTTCATTGAGAATCACTATAGAGCTCAGATGAAGACTATTCAAGAGCGTAAAGAACGGTCTCTCTCTTTCTCTCCCTGTACTAGTTATAGATTACTGGAATTAACAACTACTCCGTTGCTTGCATTTTCTGAATCTTCCCGCGTTAGTTCTAATCTGGGACTGTGGGACTCATTTAGTTTGTCTTTGCGCGAGTCGAAGCGTTGCTCTTTGTCATTACGAGCATACAGTGTTATATATATATAATGCTCTTTGTACTGCTAGCTCCATTCTGTGCTCGGTACAAGTCGTGGATTTGAACTGTTTCTGACACTTAACTGACATTCTGTTCTGAGGTGCTGTCAATGAATGTATTTGTTTTTATTGCAGGAGATGGGTTCTGGAAAGGAAGTTAGCTTCTTCTGATGTGCCTAAGGAGGAACAGATCAATCTGATTAAAGACTTGGAAAGAAAAGAGACGGAGTTTATGCGGCTAAGAAGGCACAGGATATGTGTTGATGATTTTGATCTTTTGACCATCGTCGGAAGGGGAGCCTTCGGTGAGGTCAGAGTTCATGACAATTCGTGCATGGGAAATAGAATGGAAAAAATTCGTTATTTTGTTTGATTTTCATAGTGTTTATGTTACTTGCTATTCATGTGTTGGCAGTCTTGATTAAACTCATTCTCATGTTTCTCTAATCTGCAGGTTCGATTATGTCGGGAGAAGAAATCTGGCAACATTTATGCCATGAAGAAGTTGAAGAAGTCTGAAATGCTAATGAGAGGACAGGTGAATTGAGATGTATTACCAAAGCATAATTTTAGGATCATTCACCAACTTTTATTTAGCTGTCCCTAACACAGACTATTTATCGTCACCTTTCTGTAGAAGGCTGCACATTTGGTTTCTCTCTCTCTCGGCACCCTGTGTATGTATATCTGTTTGAAGGTGAATGAACAGTTTCTAGGGGCTGGATACTCAGTTTTTGGTTATGACCAACCTTCTGTTAATTAGGTTCTTGTGATCTGTCTGTATTGGATGTGCATGAGAAGCCTCTAGGGAAATGGGACAGTTTGTGCCCAAAAGAAAACTTATTGAGTGTTACAACCATTTTTTCTTTTTTTTTTTTTGTTAAATAATTATTACTACCATTAATATGTTGGGCTTTTTTTTTTTAATTTTTTCATGTTTTCTTTGTCACCATAATATACGAATCTTGCTTGTAGTTGTTGTGTGTTGTAGGTGAACTGAGTCACTTGTTAAGATTTCAGTGGCTGGGCTTAATAAGGGCTCATTTGTTCTTGTAAATAGTAGTTCCTAGGCCCACTTCTGTGGCTCTTTTGGTAAACAATAAGCTTGAAAAACAACGAACTTGATTCATTGAGGGCCATTAGTGGCTTTTTAGCAAATTTGTTGATGAGATCATTAGGCTTATTTTTAAATTAGATATTACACATTTTTGCAATTATATGTTAATATCACATATTTCACAGTGTGACTGCTTATTTTTCCTGACAAAGCTGTTTTTATTTTCTTTACTCTATATATAACAATGTGATTTCATAATTTTCATTATTTTTCTTAACATCATAAACTTAAACAAGTTGTTGAATAGCTCAGAGTCTGACTCGATAAAGGCTTGCCCAATTAAGGCTTGTTTGGTAAAAAGGCTCTAGTTGAACTAGGTTGGCTTGGCTTGTTCACTTAATGATTCCCTGTGTTGCCTACTTTTCATTTAGGCAGGTTTGAATTGGACAACATCTAGGGTAGTTCAAAGGCTGAGCTTGGCTTACTTGAAGCTTTTTGGCACATATATCAACTCCTTGTTTCAAGTGGGATCAGTGCTTTGCACATTAGTTTATTATTCCAAGAACAATTATATGTTATTAGCACTTAAAAAGCTTGCCTGTTAGCCAGTAAACAGATGGTTTCTGCCCTACACTGAGATTTCGGATTGCATTGTATGGTTGTGATCTTTTTTATTCTTTTTTTTTTTTGTGGTTTTACTTCTTTGCCCAATGCTTCTTCAGTATTCTGACAAAATTTGTTTATGGGCTCCTCAGGTGGAACATGTTAGAGCTGAAAGGAACTTGTTGGCAGAAGTTGCAAGCCACTGCATTGTGAAACTCTATTACTCATTTCAGGATGCTGAATATTTATATCTGATAATGGAATATCTGCCTGGCGGTGATATAATGACTCTCCTGATGAGGGAGGACACATTAACTGAAGATGTGGCAAGGTTTTATATTGCTCAAAGTGTCCTAGCCATTGAGTCAATCCACAAACACAATTATATTCACAGGTTGAGATCAACTATTCTAGCTACACTATCAAATTAAGGTTTTTTTTTTCCTTGCCTGGTTTCCTTCTTGATGAACTCAAATTAAGGTCTTTGAAATTGGATTACATGGAGATTTTGTCACTAATTAGCTCTTTGCTTTAAGTTGTTACTGCCTTCCTTATTGGATTTTCCTCCACTTTTCCATCAGAGATATTAAACCTGACAATCTTCTCCTGGACAAAAATGGCCACATGAAGCTGTCCGATTTTGGCCTTTGTAAGCCTCTTGATTGTACAAATTTATCCATGATTCATGAAAATAAAACAAATGATGATGGAAATATGAGTGAACCTATGGATATCGATGGATGTTTTCCTGATGCGGACAATAAGAGTAGTTGGAAAAGCCCACATGAACAGCTTCAGCACTGGCAAATGAACAGGAGGAAGTTGGTATGTGACTTAGTGCTGCTGCTATCTTCATTTCTGCAATATTATTGTATGCAACTAATGTAACCTTTGTTAATAGAGATTGAAACTTTTTATGGAATTAGTGATATTGTATACGCAAAATACTTACAAAGCATTCAAACCTACAGAAGCAGTGCATCAGAATTTTAGGCGGAAGCCTTTGAATTACTCACATCAAAAGTGGTGATGGTTGTTTGCTTTGGCCTTTAATAATTCTTGGTTTTTGTGTCAATCATGGGGGTAGTTAGTGTGGCTTATGTACCCCAATGTATTTTAATCTTGGGTTGTCTTCAGCTATGTTATGAGTATGAATGCAGTTTCAGTACTCTGTTTGCAGTCTCTCCAAATATTTCAATGGTTTTTGTTGTAGATTGAGTAGGAGAAATGACACATAATTGTGTATGCACCTCCATTATAAGCGATTTTAGCTTTCTAAAGGAACTCATCGATAATATTGTTGACCATTAACTGTTGAAACTCTGTTACTTAGAAGGGTGTATAAGTCTTTTACATGATCAATTTTCTTGCAGTATGGCAGTGAACTTGATTAGTACATTAAATTGATTTAGAGGAGCCTAGAGCATCTTTCATTTCAGCTCTAATCAATAGAAACCTTTTATCTTCTGGAAAGGCATTTTCAACTGTGGGAACACCGGACTACATTGCACCTGAAGTTTTAATGAAGAAAGGATATGGCATGGAGTGTGACTGGTTAGTTTGCCCCTTTTCTCCTCCCCCAGTGGTGTGTTGCAGTGTTCTCACTTTCTGTGTGTTCCATTACACATCTATTATTTTCAGTAAATAGTTTAATCTCTAAAGTGCCTCTTGGGCTTTTGTAGAAGCTAACTATAAATGCAAAGAGGCTTGTTTTCTGTTGTCACATTTGTCAGTGTGCGTCTGTATTAGGTGCCTTTTGCCCTGTTATGGCTGGTGTGAAATTGTACCAATACAAATTTGTCTTTGGACTCTGTTCAGGTGGTCACTAGGAGCAATAATGTATGAAATGCTTGCTGGATATCCTCCTTTCTATTCCGATGACCCAATTACAACTTGCAGAAAGGTAATGAGATGTATATGCTTCCATTTCTTTAAATTTTGTTTGATACATATTTGTTGGAGATTAGGTATTTCTTGGATATATTGCACAGATTTGCTGATTAGACTGACATTCTCTTATACTCAGATTGTGCACTGGAGAAATCACCTCAAATTCCCAGAAGATGCAAGGTTGTCACCTGAGGCAAAGGATCTTATTTTTAGGTTACTGTGTGATGTTGATAATAGGCTGGGTACTGGAGGAGCACGCCAAATAAAAGTATGATTTGTAAATCTTTTTTCCGATATAATTCTTTTCTTTCAACCACATGTTTTGTTTACTGTTATTCTTCCCTTTCAGGCTCATCCTTGGTTTAAGAATATTGTGTGGGAAAAACTCTATGAAATGGAGGCAGCATTTAAGCCACAAGTCACTGGCGAGCTAGACACTCAGAATTTTATGAAGTTTGATGAAGTATAAGTTGGCCATTTTTTACACTTTCTTGTTCTTCCATTGTCAGCTGCACTGTTACTTAATCATCTATGATTCCTTTGGTGTTTTTTTTTATCATAGTTTTTGGGAATACATTGGGTACATGTTTAATGTTGTTTTATTCTTATGTTTTGGCTATTCATGAATTGAATTTTTTTTAATTTATCTTCAGTTGGAACATCCAGCACCCGGAAGAACTGGCTCAGGGCCCTCACGAAAGGTTTTTTTTTTTTCTGTCAATAGACTGATATATAATCTGTCTTTGATCTCATGTAATTTTGTCAATGTGCCTTAGCAGTAGCTGTTGCATTTGCTATCTGCACTAACACTGCTCATTTGATCTCTATATTTTCGAGCAAGTGTTTGCATAACCAAAGTGATGGTCCCTTATTTAGTGGACATTTGAAAAAAACAAGGATTTGGGATGAAAAAATGGAAATGTCTAGTTACTGGGACATCCATGTCTTAAACCCTTTTAATCTCCTCCCCTTCTCTGGTCTCCTTAAACATATGAGCAAATAAATGCATAGTCTAGATCCTCTTGCTTCTGTACACCATCCAAGCCCATCACCCCAACCCCCATGCACACACGGCCCAAAAAAAAAGTGAATGACTAACTGTAGGAAAAGTACCCTATTATTTGCCTTTCCCGGTCTCTTATTGGCATTGTTACAATTATTAGCTTCTCTCCGTTAATGATGGTCTGTGGGTTTCTACCCATTCTGATGTTCTCCGTCTTGTTTATTGTGACTATGGTGCTAGTGATATGGGCTCCTACCATTGTAATCCTGTCTTTTCTCGGACAATCACCCCAAACTCAAAATATTCTCTTTTCATGCAGATGCTGTTAACTCCCAAAGACTTAAGTTTTGTCGGCTATACATACAAGAACTTTGAAGCTGTTAAAGGGCTTCGCCATTTTGGTATGCAATTTCTCTTAAGTCAATGTGATTAGTTTCCTCTACCAGTTCAGCATTTAGTGTCTGCATGCCTTGCTTCTGTGATAGAAATCAACTTTATAGAAGCTATTTGCTCATATTCATACTTTTGGACTAACCCATATGCCTTTATGCTGTTATGGCTGCTAATTTTTCTGTGCAAGCCCAGTCATTGCCTTGTCATTGGATAAGACTTTATGCAAAAGTTTAAGTTGTCAGGAGACATGAATACATAGTCCAATTTTGAAGGGAAATAGTCTTTCCAGTACTCTTGTTTTGCCCAAGATTCAGTGGAGGAAAGGATCAAGCAAAGAGATTGGTTAGTCCCATCTATTAGTTGGTTGCAGATCCTTACTCTTTATTTGTGGTGAAAACAAGGACAACATTAACGTGAGATATAACACAAGCTTCTCGCTGCACACCTTGGCAAACTAAGAGACTTTAGTAATGGGCTGCTATTCTGGTCTAGGATGATATTCTTTTTCCATCATTGAGGATAGAAAGTTAAGATTTGGCATGCATAAACTTCTGAAATTGTGTCAGACGAAATGATGAAATTGTAGGACTTTAAGGTTACAGCTGTGATACCATTTCTTTGTTCTTGAGGGCTAACCCTTAATTGAGAAATCCTTGTGTCCTTGTGCATTTCATATTAGCACGAGGATGCCTATTACACTTACCCTGCATGCATTGTCCTTGGGCTCATTTGTTCTCCAAGAGATCTGTGGGGAATCTTTTAACAATATCTATGTCTTCTTTTCCTCAAATTCAATAGGACCTTTACCTTCATTGTAGCTCATTAAGGGTAAATTCCAACAAGAATGACCAATCCATTCATGTGCAAAGGTGAAGTGCTAGTTTTAGGCTCATTAAGGGTAAATTCCAACAAGTATGACCAATCCATTCATGTGCAAAGGTGAATTGCTAGTTTTAGGAAAGCTTGCATCCTCTCCGCTTTATGAGCGAAAGCTTCTGTAAAACCTGCATGCTGTGAGCATTCTGCATAAGAGATTTATAACAATCTAGAAACTTCAGATATGAAATAATGGAATTCTTGAAGGCATTTGGGGCCACCCGGCAGGAGTTGTCAGACTGATCAAAATGGTTGGCAGACTGATCAATCAAGAAGAGTAGTTGTCTTTCAGTTAAGATTATAAAGCAACCTGATTGTAACTATCTAGCATACAATAAGAGAAATAATAGTAAAACCAATTTGTACTATGTTTTAATGATTTGGAGTAATCAGACTTTCTTTTCTTTTTTTGTTGCCGGATCCAATTTCTCACATATTCGTTCTGAAGCTGTTCTATTCATGATGTGCCTCTCTTAAAGTATTGATCTTCCTTTGTCTGCACTTTCCGATAGCTGTCCTTGGATATACTTGAGGTTTTAAGCTTAATTATTGACTTCTGTAGGTAATTCTGGGGCAGACCATACCACCAAACCAGCCGACGAATCTGACGTGCAAGTGCTTGCGTTACCAGGTGATCCAATGTTACCATAATATCCAAGAAAGTGGGAAAATGCCAGCCTGAATTTGGATGCTTGCGTACGCTCATTTTGAGTTGGGTGTAAATGCGAACTCTGCGTTGCATCAGCTGCTATGGCAGAACCTCTGTTTAAGTGTACAGAAGTAAATGGGAGCTTCCATCCCGCCCAATGGAGGGTTAACTGGTAGGACAAATTATATTTATAGCCGCCCTTAGATTTAGGGCAGAGACTTGTGCACTGGCTGCCCAGGTTGGCAATGTTAGAACTTGCCTTCTCTAGTGGCAGTTCCTGGTCCAATTTTAGTGGAAATCAGACTGCCAAGGGACTGAATAGCTGTTGTAATGAGTTATATATCCCCTATTATTGGGGGCTTGTGTGTATGCCTTTATGGCCAAATCGAACATTTCAAGAACATATTCGAGAAATAATAATGAGTTACTAAAAGATGGAGCCTCTGGGGGTCATTATACTGAGGGCTTTAGCCATCAAGCTGCCTTTTGGGCGTTGTAGCTCTTGGAAATTGTGCCTTTGAAGGTTTATAATTGAAGAATTCGCAGTCTTTAAAAGAGAGAAACCCCGAGAAAAGTAGTACATGGTGTTATCTAACGTGTAGGTATACCAAAATCCTTGCCTCCCTAAACAGGAAGGGAGAAAACCACATTATTATAGACCATTGCTGTTTCCATTCATGAAAATATTCACGCGGTAGTAGTCACCAGGTTGAGCACTCTGATTTTAACGAGAAAAAGCATTGAAGGAGGAGGCTTGGTGTTTTTTTCTTTCTTTTTTTTTTGTCAATCCATCGCTCGATGACAAGGTAAGATCGGTACCGAATGCCGTACTCGATGGATGGTTCATGCGGGTTTAGGTTGCTGCATCTAGAAGATCAAATGAAAGTTTGTATTGTATTCGAAAAGGCCTGTGCCATGGCTTGTGTGTATTCCTTGACCTAAAGGTGTTAATAAGCCAACATATTTGTTAAGAAATTGGTGGTTTAACTCGAATAAGAATATGCTGGGAGTGCAATATGAAAGTTTATTTAATGAGCAAATCAAGTACGAGTAAAGACATGTTTAACTAAATTAATAAATGAGTTTAGTTTAGATGAAAAAAAAAAATGTACTCGATTTGTTTAAATTAATGAATAATTTGTTTAAAAATTATTTAAATTTTATCTCATATAATTATTAAACAAAATTATATGAATAATATTTTTATGAAAATAATAATAAATTTATGTATATTTTATCTTTTTCAAAATCTTATAAATTGTAAAAGATTTTATACGCTAAAATTAAATATTTATTTTCAATTAATTAACTTTTGTTAAAGTACATATATTTTATCAATTTATTTTTATTTATAAGAATAATTTTCATAATTTTAATAATTCATATTAATAGTATAAAATTAAATAAGTTGTTCTTGAAAGATTTAATACTTGGGTGGATAAAAAAATAGTTAACTAAATAAGCTAGACTTATTCAGGTTAAACCTCTGCATTCACTTTATTTAGTTAGATTGCTCGCACCCACATCACACAGTTTTTGTCACAATCAGTGAGAAGTAAAATGAAATAACCCGAGAGGGGTGAGGGTCGATTTCGACCTTCTTGTCTCATTCATTCGTCAAACCTTAGCTGTTAGTCTTATTGTGCGTCCCCCTCTCTCTTTTTCCCTTTGTGGTTTTGAGGCAACATTGGAATGGCCATATTATATGTCGATGGATGTACTCACTAAACCTAAAAGATGCACCAAATAGAAAGCACTCACCAAGAATTAATATTAAAATTCATTAACTTGGATTGCTTTCGGCTTTCATCTGACTTGATAAACTATAAAAGGAGTTGCATGTGGTTTGTTCGAGCTTAACTACTTAAGTAATAGCTGTCTTCTTTTTTTTTTTTCTTTTTTTTCTTTTTTTTTTGTGGGGGGGGGGTTTTGAACCTAAGAGCTGTCTAGCTGCCTTATTCTGATGGGACGATGGTTTGGACGCATCCACATTTTCATTTCTATCTATTTGGCCGTTTCCATGAATTTTTATAATTCCATCATCAGTCTCTTTCACCGCCTCAGTCCAATAGGCATTTGACTAATCCTAACGTAATATGATCCGTCCCTACCTCAACAACCCGTTGTTGCGATTTAATGTTTAAAAAATTTTTATTATATTATAAAAACCTTGAATTCAAAATTATATTAAAATTTGTGATAACATTAAATGTATATATTTTGTATAATTTTAAAAATAATTGATGAACATTTTAAAATATTATAGAATTTATTCTTTTGTAGATTAAGTATAATAATCTAATTCACTGTATAGTGCAACGTGCAATAAATAAATCAGGGAAACCCTCTCTAATTATAGGACATCACCCATGTTCTCTCCTTTTGTTTTCGTGAAAAAAATAATAATAAATTGCAATAACCTACTTATATAGATATTGTTCTTTACATGTGGACGAGTTGTGTTTTTGTTTTTTGTTCATTCAGCTGTTTTCTTCTCAATAAATAAATCACAATAATTGTTAGTACTTTTCCAAAATTTTCTTTAACGAAAATTCTATTTCTATAATCCAAAATCTTTCTTTTAAGCGAATACTAGCATATGAACTGTAAAGAATTGACGTACCGTTGTCCATGTCGGTTCCTTCGCGGAGGTGAAGATCTCTTTACCGATCAGTGTCTGAGAAGATTGCGCCTTTCCTTTTCCGATTCTTTCCTTTCGTGTTTTCCTGCCTTTTCTGTCTCTCTCCCTCAGTTTTCTCCGACTCTTCCCTTTCCTTTTCCGATTCTCTGATGGTTGAGCGACTCACAGGAAAATTTTGATGATAACGTTTTATTTCCCTTTCCATAATTGTTATCATTAATTAGGAATTAATATCCTAATTAAATCGTTATCATTAATTAGGAATTAATATCCTAATTAAATCATTAATTAGGGAATTAATATCCTAATCAAAACGTTACTCTTTCCTTCCGTAACGTTTATTTATCAACTAGGAAATTATCCCTCTTTTCTGATAACAATTATGCTACCCGTAATCGTTATCTTTTTCCTGTAACAATTATCTTTAAATAGGGAGAGTGGAGAGATTTTAAACCCAGTGACCCAAATTGCCATTATGTCCAACCGACCATCATATTGGACCTTTTATATTGGGTCACACTTTAAATAACAAGAGCCACTCATGTTAATTAATTTAACAATCTCCCACTTGGCTCTTGTTATGATTTGATGAATCAACAACAAATAAGTGTGCACAATCCTTAAAGTTCATCAAACCACAATACTTGATTGAATTAAAATGATTGGATCACGGCGGTCACATGTCCTTTGGCGACATGATTCCTTCCATGTATCACATGATCATTATAATTCATAATAACCTAACTGAGGAACGTTGAAACTTTAATTGTCATTTCCGAACATGCCACTAGTTATCTCACAACTGTAATTGTATACAACCAAATGGAGATAACAGAGTGTAAACAAAACCATAACTTTAATTGAATTCACGAGTGTTACATTAATATGAGCAATACATAATATTGGCTTTCATGAGAATGCGGACCTATCCAAAATGCCCATCCCTTTAACATGTCCAGTAAATGTTTTCAGTGGCAAACCTTTAGTTAATGGGTCCGCTATCATCAATTCAGTACCAATGTGCTCAATAGACACTCTACGATTTTGTACTTCTTCCTTAACAGATAGATATTTCAAATCCATATGTTTCGCACCTTTAGAATACCTATCATTCTTAGAGAAGAAGACAGCTGCGGAATTGTCACAATAAATTCTTAACGGCTTTTCTATACTGTCGACCAAACCAAGCCTTAAGATAAAATTCCGCAACCATAATGCATGAACAGTAGCCTCAAAGCATGCTACAAATTCAGCTTCCATAGTGGAAGTAGCAATGACAGACTGCTTCCCACTTTTCCAGGAAACTGCTCCTCCAGCCAGGAGGAACACGTAACCAAATGTAGATTTCCTCGAGTCTACACATCCAGCATAATCTGAATCCGAGTAGCCTACTATCTCAAGATGACTTGATCTTTTATAAGTAAGCATATGATTCTTGGTGCCTTGTAAGTACCTAAGTACTTTCTTTCCAGCTTTCCAATGATCTATTCCAGGATTACTTTGATATCGGCCCAGCATTCCAACAGCGAAACTAATGTCTGGCCGAGTGCATGTTTGAGCATACATCAAACTTCCAACCAATGATGCATAGGGAATAGATTCCATTGATTTTCGTTCCAAATCATTCTTTGGACATTGCAATTCACTGAACTTGTCCCCTTTCTGAATTGGAACTATTCCTGTAGAGCAATTTTCCATTCTAAATCTCTCTAATACTTTATTGATATAGCCTTTCTGAGACAATCCCAACAATCCTTGTGATCTATCACGGAATATCTCTATTCCTATCACATAGGATGCCTCATTCATATCTTTCATTTCAAAAGTTTCAGAGAGAAATTTCTTAACGTCATGTAACAAACTCATGTCATTAGCAGCCAATAGAATGTCATCGACATATAGGACTAATATAATGAACTTGCTCCCACTGACCTTCATATAGATACACCGATCAACGGTGTTCTCTACAAAACCATATGACGTAATGGTATCATTAAACTTAATATACCATTGTCGGGAAGCTTGTTTCAGTCCATATATCGATTTCTTTAATTTACACACCAAACTTTCCTGCCCTGTGGTTATGAAACCTTCAGGTTGGTCCATATACACTTCCTCTTCTAAGTCTCCATTCAGAAAGGCGGTCTTTACATCCATTTGGTGGAGCTCCAAGTCATATTGAGCCACCAAAGCCATAATGATTCTTAAGGAGTCTTTCTTAGACACTGGAGAGAAAGTCTCCTTATAGTCAATGCCATCCTTTTGAGTGTAACCTTTGGCAACAAGTCTGGCTTTGTACCTTTCGATGTTGCCTTTTGAGTTTCGCTTGGTCTTGAAGACCCACTTACAGCCAACTCGTTTTGATCCTTCAGGCAACTCTACTAGTTCCCAGACTTGATTTACATCCATCGATTTCAACTCTTCCTTCATGGCATTCAACCACTTTTCAGAATCATTACAATCCATGGCTTGTTTAAATGAGACTGGATCTTTATCAATGCTTAATTCCGATTCATGCTCAAGCAAGTAAACCATATAATCATTCGATACAGCTAGCCTTTTCTGTCTTGTGGACCTCCGTAATGCCATATCTTGTGGTATCGCTTGTTCATTCGAAATTTGTACATTGTTACTTGGTTCATCTCTTATGTGCTCACTTTGCGTGTTTAGTGTATCAATTTGTTGTCCTTGCATGTCGCGTAACTGTGATGCAACACAAGGAACAACAACTTGAGTAGAAACACTGGGTGTGGGGATACCAACTTGAGTAGAAGTACTCACTGTGGATCTTTCATTTTGCAATTCTGCAATATCCACCTTTCGTGATTCCCCACTCCCACTGAGCAGACCATTTTCTATGAACCGAGTATTACCAGACTCAACTATTCTAGTGCTATGGTTAGGGCAGTAGAACCTGTACCCTTTAGACTTTTCAGGATAGCCAATGAAGTGACCACTAATGGTTCTTGCATCAAACTTTCCTTCATGTGGATTATATATCCTTACTTATGCTGAACAACCCCAAACATGAAGGTGTCTTAAACTGGGTTTCCTACCTGTCCATAACTCGTAGGGAGTCTTAGGGACAGCCTTACTAGGAACCCTGTTCAGCAGATATGCAGCGGTCCTTAATGCATGCATCCACAAGGATAGAGGTACAGTACTGTAACTCAACATACTCCTAACCATATCCATAAGTGTGTGATTTCGCCTTTCCGCTACACCATTCTGTTGTGGTGTACCAGGCATTGTGTACTGTGCACATATGCCTCGACTTTCAAGAAATTTTGCAAATGGACCAGGGCATTGTCCACTTTCATTGAATTTTCCATAATATTCACCACCCCTATCTGACTTAATCACTTTTACTTTTCTATCTAACTGCCTTTCCACTTCGTTAATAAACACCTCCAGGGTGTTTACTGACTGGGACTTTTCATGCAGTAGATATAAGTAACAGTACCGTGAGTAGTCATCTATAAATGTGATGAAATATTTCTCACCACCCCATGTGGGAATATCGAAAGGGCCATATATATCGGTGTGTATTAATTCTAAAGGCTCACTACTTCTCATGGCTGGGTTCTTTGATGTGTGTCTTGTTTGTTTTCCTTTTATACAATGAACACACACTTCCCAATCAGCAAAATCCAATTGAGGTAGGATATCACTTTTCACCAACCTCAATATCCTTTCTTTGGATATATGACCCAATCTTTGATGCCATAAGAAAGCAGAACTATCATTATGCATATTACGTTTGTTACTTATACTATGCTCAACAAGAAATAGAGAATCAGCATACATAGCATCAAGATTAAAACGATACAAATCATCAACCAAAGTACCAGATCCATAATAGTACGAATGTCTATACAATGAAAATGCACCGTTTGCAATCTTGAAATTAAATCCTCCTTTATCCAGCTTTGCAACAGAAACCAAATTTCTAGCACATTCAGGAACATAGAGACACTTTTCTAGATCCAGGTGACACTTAGTGTCCAGGATCAATCTGTACGTCCCAATTCCCGCTATTCGAGCCTTCATTCTGTTTCCCATATAAAGGAACTTCTCAGTTCCTGTTATGGGCTGGATTGAAAGGAATCCCTGCATAATATGTGACACATGAGTAGTAGCTCCAGAGTCTAACCACCAAGTATTGTTGGGTACTTCAATTACGTTTGATTCAAAACATACTGATATACAGTACATACCTTTCTTTTCGAACCAAGCTTTCCTTTTTGGGCAATCCTTCTTGAAGTGACCCATCCTTTTACAGAAGAAGCATTTCTGATCCTTTTGGATCTGACCTCCAGTTACTTTTATAGAGGCCTTGTCCTTCTTCTTACCCTTCCGGTATGGTTTAGACTTACTACTGCTAGCCTCATTGCGAACAGTGAGATGAATGAAGTGATCCCTCATCTTCTTTAATCTCCCTTCTTCCTGAACCAGCATGGCCTTAATTTCTTGAAAGTTCCATTTCTCTTTAATAGTGTTATAATTCACTTGGAACTGGCCAAATTCAGGAGGCAGTGAGTTGATGATGAATTGAACCAAAAAGGATTCACTCACATCCATTCCCATCGTTCTTTACTTTGCTGCTAGGTTAGCCATACTAGTCACATGATCATGAATGGGCTGTGACCAATCAAATTTCTTGGTCGTCAGCTCACTCATTAGGGTTCCTACGATGGATTTGTCAGCTATGTCTGACTGAGAATATTCTTTAATTCTCACCATAAATTCCCTTGCATTTTCGGTCTTAGGCATCGATGGCTTGACATTTTCAGCCATCGTCATTCGCATCAAATTCAGACTCAGCCTATTGGACCGTACCCAAGTCTCATAAAAAGACTTGTCGGATTCTGTACTGGTCTCTGTAATGGCTGCAGGCCTTTTATCCGTGATGACCGCTGGGTCTAAGCCCAAAACGTCTAAATGAAACTGAATATGCTCAGACCATTCTGCATAGTTCAGCCCATTGAATTTGATCATTGCATTGCCTAGGGCGAAAACGTTGTTGAAGGCTGCAAACATGATCCAAATTAATACTTTGAGCAAACTTTGATGGATTCAGATACATACATTACAAACTTTGACTATGTATTTAAGTCCACCTTTGGGTGATCCTCAAATACATGACTTTAATCAATAACGATGCTAATTAGATATACTTTAATAGATTAATCAATCATACTAGAGTGAAACATGAATGTTATCTTTGGACATACAATCATGTTTACTCAGTATATCAATTAATCCCCTTTAGTGTTATTAATTATAGGCAATGATCAATCTTTGGATGATCTCCTAACTTTATAATTAATAACTACAATTGTTCATGTACAACCTTTTATTAACATCAAAATGAACAATTGAAATTTACGGTCATTCAAATTTTTCAAACTATGCCACTTTGGTGACTAACAAGTTTTCAAAATTTTAATTTTCCATTCTGTGGGAGTTGACACAGGCCAACACACTGGCAGCGCATTTTTCCCGTAGTCGGCTTATGCCTTACGCCGATAACCACTCGCGATACTAACGACAACTACAAGCGACACAGGTCCAGTGGTCGGTGCACTTTTCCAGCCAGCGGTCTCCGGCAGTCCAGGATTCCGGCCGGAGCTCCTTCCACGTCGGCCAAACTTCCCTGCGCCGCCCGGATCCAGGCTCAGCCGAGCCTCTGCCGTGCCTAGCAGGCCGATCGGGTCCCGGCCAGATGCGCTCGCCGGTGGCCCTCGGCCCCGTTTGGGTCGGGCTTTGGCCGGTGCCCCTTCGGCCCCGGTCGGATCGCGCTTGCCGGTGGCCCTTTCGGCCCCGGTCGGATCGTGCTTGCCGGTGGCCCTTTCGGCCCCGGTCGGATCGCGCTCGCCGGTGACCCCTTCGGCCCCGGTCGCCTCGCGTTCGTCGGTAGTCCTTTCGGCCTCGGTCGGGTCGCGCTCGTCGGTGGCCCTTTCGGCCTCGTCGGATTGCGTTTCGCCGGTGGCCCTTTCGGCCTTCGTCGGGTCGCGGCTCGCCGGTGGCCCTTTCGGCCCCGGTCGCCTCGTC
>JAIRCJ010000318.1:0-77165 GCA_020883675.1 Bruguiera gymnorhiza
TCTCAGTATGCTGAACAAGTTTAAAACTTCTGGAGCTCTTCAAACTAGTACACCAAGCTGTTTAAGCTTTATCCTGGTGAACCTGTGCTCTGATACCAATTGAAGTTCCCAACTTCACCCTAGGATCTACTAGTTTGTGATACTGAGAGGGGTGGTGAATCAGTATCACCACAATTCACAATTCGCAGGAAAGTGAACAACTTCAATCTCTTCTTAAAAGCGAACTCTTTCTCAGATTCGACTAAGGTAGATCTATTGCTACCTACTAATCACAATAGTCCCCAAAGTCACCTTTCAGACACCTTGCCTAATAGACAATTCGGATGTTCTTGTTTAGGTCTTCGTTAGGTTATGGGTTGGCTGATACTTTAGCTGCGTTCACAACTCAATTCAAAACACAGAACGTAAAGCAATTAAGGACACACGAGATTACTGGTTCTGTCAACGTGACGTACATCCACGGTGGTAGGGACTCTTTTCTTACCGAGACTATCCACTATACTTGAGAATTCCAGTTACAATGGATGTCTTAATCTTCTGCTCCTTTCACTATTGCAATTACTAAGCAAGTACAATACAAAGAGTCACATTACTGTGTCTACCCTTCGTCCAGCTTGTCTTGCCTCTGTTGAATTGAAAGGCTGCTCCACTGCCGCTTAGAAGTTCACCGCAACGCTCTCTAACCTCTCTTGAAGAAATCTAGAAATACGTTGAGTTCTTTCCGATACTTCGCCAAATCCTTCTCTAGGTTGTCTCACACAACTCCTGCTTTCACCGTCTCACGGTTTCACAGCTTGCACTCAAGCTTCTGGTCTGCCGTTTCACGTCTCATGGCCTGCCCCATGCTTCTGATCAGTCGTTGCACGTTCTGGTCTCACGCTCCTGGTCTGCTGTTTCACGTCTCGCCTGCCTCACACTACTGGTTTTTCTGGTTCACGTCTCTCGGCCTGCCCACGCTTCTAGTCTGCTGTGTCTTCTCTTCCGGGTGGTCCATGGATACCATGTCTGCTGCCTTCTCTTCCGGGTGGTCTGTTTCTTATTTCTCCTCTTGCTGGTTGTGCGTTTCTGGTTTGGTTGCAGGATGTGTTTCTGGTTTGCTTGCAGGAGGTGTTTCTGGTTTGATTGCAGGAGGCGTTTCTGGTTTGCCTGCAGGAGGTGTTTCTGGTTTGCTTGCAGGACGTGTTTCTGGTTTGCTTGCAAGAGGCGTTTCTGGTTTGCTTGAAGGAGGTTGCACGTCTGGTTTGCTCTCCCGTGGTGACGTTTCTGGTTTGCTCTCCTGGTGTGTTGTTTCTGATCTCTTGCCGTTCTGCTCTCTCTTCCTTTTGGCCGGTTGCTGTAGGGTTGCTGTTTATTCAATTGTGTTGGCCCTCTACCTTAGTTTTGTCTTCCAAGGCCTTTATATACTCTCTTCCATGAAACCCTAATAGGGCTTACGTGGCAAATTTACGTTCTTGCCCTTATGCGGCAGATTTACTTTCTTGCCCTTCCATGTGGCTTTACTTTCTTGCACACTTAACCTTAGTTGACAACAATTACAACCCATACAAGGCTGTGGGAACAACACTTGTACTCTTCCTCACTTCCCTTCCCTCCGTCTAGTAAATCTCCTCCTCTGCACTTAAAGTTTTCATCAATAAAATTACAATTTTTCAAAATTATGTGTTTGTGTGCCTTAAGTGGTATAGGAGCCTAAAATATCATTTTCTCAATTGAATGACTTTGATACCACTTTAGGGCATGTAGCAACACAATTTTGAAAAATTTTAATTTTATTAGTGAAAGCCTTAAGTATAGAGAAGGAGGTCTATAAGTGGAAGGGAAGGGAAAGTAAGAAATAGTACAAGAGAGGGCAATTGTAAATTAGAAAAATGTGAGTCTCAAAGGAATGCCTTCTAAATCCTTCTAAGGTTCCTTTTATACCTAAGAAGCAAAGGAGTAATGGCAGACAAATGGAATCTCTTTTCCAAAAGTGGATTTGGAATTTCATAAAGTTGACTTTTTTTTTATAAAGTGACTTTTGCTTTTTTAAATGCTACCTTTGTTGTTTTGAAATATACCTTTGCTTTTTTGAAAGATGCTTTTACTTTTTGTAAAGCCAACAATCAAAGCACTTTGTCTTTCTTTTCCACTGAAGTTGTTTTATCATTTTGTGGAGTTAGTAGTCACGAGCCTTATTTCTTAGAAACTGCCAAAAGTTATTTTTTGTAAAGTTTCTTTGGTAGTCTGAATTTTTGTCTTGGGACCACCATCTCTTGGAACCTAAGTCTCTTTGGTAGTTTTGAATACTCCAAAGGTTAACTTTGTCTAAATGAGAGTATTAAATGAATGCCTTCTAAATCCTTTTAACTTCCTTTTATAGTTGAAAAGCAGAGGAGTAGTGGTAGACAAATGGAATCTCTTTTCCAAAAGTGACTTTAGAATTTTGTAAAGCTAGCATCTTTTTTTTGTAAAGTAACTTTTGCTTTTTTGAAAGCTACCTTTGCTTTTTTGAAAGATACTTGTACTTTTTGTAAAGCCAGTAACCATGAGTACTTTGTTTCTTTTTTCCACCAAAAGTTGTTTTGTCATTTTATGGAGTTGTTAGTCATAGGTCATGTTTCTTAGAAATTGCCAAAAGTTGTTTTTGTAAAGTCTCTCTAGTAGTCTTGAATTTCTATCTTGAGACCACCAAAAGATAGTTTTAAATGGTTTATAACTAGCTATCCTTGGCATACTTTATTTTTGGTAGAATGCCAAAGCAATCATCTTCATTACTTTGTAGACTTTGTAAGAATAAGGGCTCACTATTTTCTAAAAGGGTTAAGTCCTATCCTAAAGAGGTTTTGGACTACAGTAACTACTATATTATTGCAAAATATTCATCTTTAGTTTGGAATGTAGCTAAGAGGGCTACTGCATGGGATCTTTTAGCCAAAAATTGAAGTTCCCAACTTCACCCTAGGATCTACTAGTTTGTGATACTGAGAGGGGGGGTGAATCAGTATCACCACAATTCACAATTCGCAGGAAAGTGAACAACTTCAATCTCTTCTTAAAAGCGAACTCTTTCTCAGATTCGACTAAGGTAGATCTATTGCTACCTACTAATCACAATAGTCCCTAAAGTCACCTTTCAGACACCTTGCCTAATAGACAATTCGGATGTTCTTGTTTAGGTCTTCGTTAGGTTATGGGTTGGCTGATACTTTAGCTGCGTTCACAACTCAATTCAAAACACAGAACGTAAAGCAAATTAAGGACACACGAGATTTACGTGGTTCCGTCAACGTGACGTACATCCACGGTGGTAGGGACTCTCCCTTACCGAGACTATCCACTATACTTGAGAATTCCAGTTACAATGGATGTCTTAATCTTCTGCTCCTTTCACTATTGCAATTACTAAGCAAGTACAATACAAAGAGTGTCACTTACTGTGTCTACCCTTCTTCTAGCTTGTCTTGCCTCTGTTGAATTGAAAGGCTGCTCCACTGCCGCTTAGAAGTTCACCGCAACACTCTCTAACCTCTCTTGAAGAAATCTAGAAATACGTTGAGTTCTTTCTGATGCTTCGCCAAATTCCTTCTCTAGGTTGTCTCACACAGCTCCTGCTTTCACCGTCTCACGGTTTCACAGCTTGCACTCAAGCTTCTGGTCTGCCGTTTCACGTCTCACGGCCTGCCCCACGCTTCTGATCAGTCACGCCGTTGCACGTTCTGGTCTCACGCTCCTGGTCTGCTGTTTCACGTCTCTTGGCCTGCCTCACACTACTGGTTTTTCTGGTTCACGTCTCTCGGCCTGCGTCACTCTTCTAGTCTGCTGTCTTCTCTTTCGGGTGGTCTCACGGATACCAAGTCTGCTGTCTTCTCTTCCGGGTGGTCTGTTTCTTATTTCACCTCTTGCTGGTTGTGCGTTTCTGGTTTGGTTGCAGGAGGCGTTTCTGGTTTGCTTGCAGGAGGCGTTTCTGGTTTGCCTGCAGGATGTGTTTCTGGTTTGCTTGCAGGAGGTGTTTCTGGTTTGCTTGCAGGAGGTGTTTCTGGTTTGCTTGCAGGACGTGTTTCTGGTTTGCTTGCAGGAGGCGTTTCTGGTTCGCCTGCAGGATGTGTTTCTGGTTTGCTTGCAGGACGTGTTTCCGGTTTGCTTGCAGGAGGTTGCACGTTCTGGTTTGCTCTCCCGGTGGTGACGTTTCTGATCTCTTGCCGTTCTGCTCTCTCTTCCTTTTTGGCCGGTTGCTGTAGGGTTGCTGTTTATTCAATTGTGTTGGCCCTCTCCCCTAGTTTTGTCTTCCAAGGCCTTTATATACTCTCTTCCATAAAACCCTAATAGGGTTTACATGGCAAATTTACGTTCTTGCCCTTATGCGGCGGATTTACTTTCTTGCCCTTCCATGTGACTTTACTCTCTTGCACACTTAACCCTAGTTGACAACAATTACAACCCATACAAGGCTATGGGAACAACAATCTCCCCCTTTGTAATTGTTGGCAACACTCATAACAAAAGCCATTATGCAGCAGTCTTTCATAATCTTCTTAGAGTAATAATCCAGAAGCAGATGGATTAAAAATCCCCCTAAATATGCACTCCCCCTTCCTTAACAGCTCCCCCTACACTGTTACTTCTCTCCCCCTTTGCCAACTAATTACAAATCTGAAAAACTCGCAAAGTAGAGATGGAGGATTCACCTGATTTTCAGGCTTGAGGAGGCATTCACACAGACAAACTCATTCTGTGCTTTTCAAATAGCTCTGTGGACAAAGATTTAGTTAGATCTTGTGTAGCCTCTTTAATAGATTTAGGTTCAACTTGTGAGAGTAAAGTAGTAGCTCCCACAATTCTTCTTCTTGTTGTAACTCCTGCTGATGGGTCACCTATTATCTGATTTCCTTGATGAGCACTGGTCCATGTCTTCTTTGTCTTTCTTTCTTGCACAGTCTTAGTTGCAAGAGAATCTCCTTCTTCATCTTCAGACTCACTCTTCTCTGAGTCTGAACTTACTTCTTTTCCCACTTCTTCATGTTGGTCAGATTCTTCATCTATCTTGAAGTCATCTTCTTCACTATCCTCAGCTTCTCCATTATGCGTTGTTTTCCAGTTTTCATCTATTCTCACATCACTGGAAGTGACCACTTTTCCCAGTTTATGTAGAAAAACTCTGTAACCTTTTGTCTTTGCTGAGTATCCCACAAAGATGCCTTCATCTGACCTAGCATGGAATTTTCCCAAGTTTTGCTTCTTGTTCTTCACAAAACATGGGCTGCCAAAGATTCTAAGATACTTGGCTGTTGTCTTCTTCCCACTCCATAGCTCATATGGAGTCTTCTCAGTATTGGGCCTTAGTGAAACTCTGTTCAATAGGTGCACGGCTGTAAATGTTGCTTCTGTCCAAAATCTTGTGCGAAGCTTGGATTCCAGCAGTAGAGTTCTTGCCATTTCAACCACAGCTCTATTTTTCCTCTCTACCACCCCGTTCTGTTGAGGAGTTCTTGCTGCTGCCATCTGATGGTGAATTCCATGCTTCTCAAGGTAATCTTCAAAAGCTCCATTTGTGAATTCAGTGCCTTGATCTGACCTCAATACTTTGATCTTCTTTCCACTCTCATTTTCAGCCAATCTTCTGTATCTCTTGAAGCATTTCAAAACTTCTGACTTATGTGTGAGGTGCATGATGCAAGTCCTTCTAGAATAATCATCAACAAACAAGATGAAGTACCTCTCACCATTCAACCCTTTTGTTCTCATCGGCCCACACAAATCAGTATGCACAATGTCAAGCACTGCTTTAGAACTGACCTCTTTGGTCTTATACTGCTTTCTGACCTGTTTTCCTTTAGAGCATGCTGAGCAGACATACTCCCTCTCTCTCTTAAGGTCTGGAATGTCTCTGATTGCATGAGTAGTGGTCAGCTTCCTCATGTTCTTCTGTGTTAAGTGTCCCAGCCTCCGATGCCAGAGTTGATTTTCTTCTTCTTTTGTAAGTAAACAGCTGTTTGTCTTGTCCTCATCAATTACATATAAATTTCCAGCTGTTCTTTTCCCAGCTGCAACAGTATTGCCTTCTTTACTCTTTACTTGGCAACCTGTTTTTGTGAATATCACTTTATGGTCTTCATTGCATAGTTGGCTGACAGATGCTAGATTATATCTGAGTCCTTCAACATGCAGAACATCTTTCAGCTTTCCTTTTCCAATATTTACTGACCCTTGACCACTGATGTTGAGTGAATCATCATTGCCAAACTTGACTCTGCCTTCTCTTGACTTGTTTAGCTTTGACAATTTACTCTTGTCTCCCGTCATGTGTGAAGTGCATCCACTGTCAAGGATCCACTGCTTATCCTTGTAGTCAGCTTTGAGTGCAATTTCAGCTATATTAGCCACCTCCCTTTTAGCTTTATATTCCTTCTTTTGAACTGGCTGGAAGATAGCTTTCTCCTTTTTCTCAACTTTGACTACACCGCTTGTTTTCACAGTGCCATTGAGTGCCTTCTCTTGCTCAAGGAGAAGTGTCATACACCTCTTGGCATTATGGCCATCCTACCCGCACCTTTCACACTGTTCCAAGTGTCCCAATATAGCAAACTTGTTCTTTGAAACCACTGGTTTGGGCTGCCACCAACAATCCTTGTCAGTGTGTCCTTGCTTTTTACAGTATGTGCAAGAACTCACGACAGGTGTTCTCCTCTGAATTTTGTATTGTCTCCCCCTGTATGCAGCATCGTATCTTCTCAAGTTGGAGACATATACTGGCCTTCTCCACCAGCAGTTACTTGCCTTATGACCCCAAACTCCACAATAAAGACAGTGACCTTGAAATTGCCTCTTCTTGGGTCTAATCACAGCTTGTTTTCTTTTGTTCATTACTTGCAGTGTAGGCAACGTGGCTGGCTTCTTTGCTTGTGTGGCTTTCATTTCAGCCACCTTTTTCTCCTTCTGTTCAGCCATAGCCCTTTGCTGGCTGACCTTCTTTTCTTCATTTTTGTTTGCCACCCTAGGTTGCTTCTTCAAATCCTCTTTATTCTCAACTATCTTCTCTTGAGTCACAACCTTCTCTTTCAACTTCTGTGGCACATTCTTATTATCTTTAGGCAATGCAGCCTCAGATTGCTGCACTTTCTCTTCATTCTTCTTTTCTCTTGCAGAACTTGTTTCTCCCATCATTTCAAGCTTCTGCACGTTCTATCTCCATTTCTTCAATTGTTGAAGTCCTTGAGCCAAGCTCCATAGTAAGGTCTTCACATATTTTGATCTGTTCTTCAAATCTTCTCTTCAAGTCAATATGTTCAGCCCTTGTTTCATCCTTTTGACTTTTAGCTTCCTCAGACTTTGCTTCAACTTGTTTTATGTGGGCCTCCAACCTTCTTATGGTTCTGCTCCTTCTGATTATCTCCTTTGAAGCTGCTTCCAACTCAGCTTCAAGATCTGGTTCTTCTTCATCAACCTCCTCTTCCTCTTCAGAGGTTGAACTACCACCTTGAGTTGATGCCATAAAGGCATGCTCATCTGATGAGTCTACATCTTCCTCCTCATCGGCTTCTTTTGTCTGGCTCAAATAACTCTTGAATAAGCCTCTCTTCTTCTTCTGTGGGCTAGCAGTCTTCTTGCTGGACTTCCTTGACTTGAATGATGGTCTTCTCCATTTTGAATTCTGCTCATCATCGCCATCCTCATCTTCATCATCAAGTTTCACTTTGCACTGAGAAGCAAAGTGTCCAGTCTGTCCACAACGATAACATCTCAAGGACAACTGTCCTTTTCCCTTCTTAGACCCCTTTTTGAATTTCCTTGTGAAGTATGCCAACACTTCACCTTCACTTTCTTCCTCCTCATCATCATCATCCTCACTGGATGATTCTTCCTCTTCTTTTATCTTCAAGTGTTTCATAGCTTTGAAAGCTGCCTCCTTTGATACCTTTGACGTTGAGGAGCTCTCAGTTGACTTTATTCTCATCTCATATGCAATGAGATTGCACTGGAGATCATGCAGAGACATAGAATTGAGATCTCTACTCTCCTCTATGGCTGCCACCTTTGAGGCAAACCTCTCAGGCAGAATTCTTAGAATTTTCTTCACAATAGATGAGTCCTTCTTGTTCTTCCCATGACTTCTAAGATCGTTTACAGCATCAATAACCCTGGTGAAGAACTCTTGGACTGTCTCATTTTTCTGCATTCTAAGAGATTCATATCTCTCCTTGAAAACTTGAAGCTTGGCCTCCTTCATTCTCCCATCACCTTCATAGACTTTCTGCAATCTGTCCCATATCTCCTTGGCAGATTTGCAGTCCATAACTTTAGCATATTCAGCATCTGTCAATGCTGAAATGATGACATTTGAGGCCTTCCCATTTATCTCAAACTGTCTTAATTCCTCTGGGGTTGGATCTTTACCTTCTTCTAGAGGCTCAAAACCCTCTTGTACAGATTTCACCACGTTCATGCCCATGGTTGCAAATACCACCTGCATTCTCGCTCTCCACATATGGTAGTTGGTTCCGTTGAAGATTGGAACCTTCTTGCTGTAAGTAGTGCTAGTGCTGGTACCGGCATCCATTTCTCAGTATGCTGAACAAATTAAAACTTCTAGAGCTCTTCAAACTAGTACACCAAGCTATTAAGCTCTATCCTGGTGAACCTGTGCTCTGATACCAATTGAAGTTCCCAACTTCACCCTAGGATCTCTTTCGGGTGGTCTCACGGATACCAGGTCTGCTGTCTTCTCTTCCGGGTGGTCTGTTTCTTATTTCTCCTCTTGCTGGTTGTGCGTTTCTGGTTTGGTTGCAGGAGGCGTTTCTGGTTTGCTTGCAGGAGGTGTTTCTGGTTTGCCTGCAGGATGTGTTTCTGGTTTGCTTGCAGGAGGTGTTTCTGGTTTGCTTGCAGGAGGTGTTTCTGGTTTGCTTGCAGGACGTGTTTCTGGTTTGCTTGCAGGAGGCGTTTCTGGTTCGCCTGCAGGAGGTGTTTCTGGTTTGCTTGCAGGACGTGTTTCCGGTTTGCTTGCAGGAGGTTGCACGTTCTGGTTTGCTCTCCCGGTGGTGACGTTTCTGATCTCTTGCCGTTCTGCTCTCTCTTCCTTTTTGGCCGGTTGCTGTAGGGTTGCTGTTTATTCAATTGTGTTGGCCCTCTCCCCTAGTTTTGTCTTCCAAGGCCTTTATATACTCTCTTCCATAAAACCCTAATAGGGTTTACATGGCAAATTTACGTTCTTGCCCTTATGCGGCAGATTTACTTTCTTGCCCTTCCATGTGACTTTACTGCCCTTCCATGTGACTTTACTCTCTTGCACACTTAACCCTAGTTGACAACAATTACAACCCATACAAGGCTGTGGGAACAACAAAAATGTAGTATTTGCAACCTTGGTTTGTAGTGGTTGGACCAATATAGGTTGATTTATGTTATCTAACCATGTCTTTTGGTGGGTTTTAGTAGTTTTTCAAGAACTTTGAATAAATCCCACCATTTAATTTTAAATTTTATAATAAGAACAAGAGTATCACCTTATGTGTGATAATCAAAATACTAGGCTAATACCCATGGAAGAAAAAATTTTGTAAAGAAAAAAAATAATGATAAAAGCCTTTTCTTATTAATAGAATGTTCATGTTTAGTTTTGAATCAGTCATAACTTTTTTGGTTCATTTAAATAATCTAGTAAGTTGTTATCAAGGCTTCCTCCTGATGATTTTTATAGTATTGAATAAATTCATTATACCAAGTATTTATATTAAAAATTACTTGATATAAGGAATATCTTTCCATGAAGATCTTTTGAATGGAATCTTCTATGGCCAAAGTGAATACCTCCTGTTGATACCGAACAAACCAATTATTTGCCAATGTTTTGGACCTCCAATTTTGTATCTATTGAATTAATGGAATCGTGTAATCTCAAATACCTTACCTAGGAAGATTAGGCTAGCAGAAAAATTGACCATGCATAATGATGACATGTTTTGTCAATTCAATTCCATTTATGTATTATGGAGCTGAAGATTATATTCTTAAATAGACATAATGATCTCCACTAGCCATCAATTGTAATACAAGTGATGCTATTTTTTTGCCCACTTAGTTGAACTAATTTGGATCATTGAAATTGATACTCATAAGCTTTCCACAGTCCATGACCAGCTAAGAAGTCATGTCTAGGTCTTCAAATTTGTAAGGTTTATAGAACTCTAAATCAATATTGGCTTTGTAAATTAAGAAATCCAATTGGTAAGAACATGTTGTTCTTTTTGGTGGGATCTACATACACATTTAGAGTTGTTGCTGGCAGCTTATTCCTCCTCTTAATGGAAAAGAACTAGTTTCACAATATGTTATGATACCATGAAATTGCTGTGGAAAGGCTGCCATTGTTTTAAGGAATTTTTAAATTTGAATAAAGGTTTTTTCAAGTCATTCTTGCCTTTTTTCATTGACAAGAAAGATTATATTTTGATAGTTTTGAAAGTGATAATAAAAAGTATTAGGGAAGAAGAAGAATCGGTTATGGTTAAGTTCATTTATCATAGTGGGAGATAAATGTTGGATGCACTCATGAGCTTTGAATATTGCAAAGCCAACTCACTTTTTTTGTACTCTCGTGTTTCACTCGGGCTCATGGGATCTTGTGTTGTCTCTTTAAGTGATTGAGCTAATTAATGAGGCCATTAAGACCATCAATGTAGTCTTATAGTTTTGAAGAAAGATTACTCTCACCTTCTTGTTTCAAACAAAAACTAGAAGATGGTACTAATGAGGTCTTGAAACTATCTCTAATAGTTATAGGGTTTTCTTATGAGCTTTTATCCATAACTATTAGGTTTTATGCAATAAGCATTCCAACTAGTTCTTAACAAACTAAAGTGTCTATAAAAAATGTGGGTCATATGTATTTTTTACATACTCCCAAAGATTTTTGTAAATCACAAGACCCTTTGTATTGAACTTAATGCAAAGAAATTTGATCTTGAATTTTGGAAAATTTAGTGAAAATTCCCAATAATGCACCCTAAAAAATGCAATAATAATTGTAATTAGAATTTTGAGATTTTGTAAAGAAATATTTTGCTAATGTATTCATGACATGCAGAAAATCAAACGCTTTTCTTTTTTATATCCAAACATTATCAAGAAGGCATTGTTGATCAAATTCCAATTTTATATTTTGTACGTATCTAAATAAAAAATTGGTTTTTGGAAAGAATGTTTTTTGATGGAATTCTTCAATATCTATGATGTTTTCCATGTTCGTACAAGATAAATCAAATTTTGAAAAGAAAAATAATTTTTTTGTAATTGGTTGCAGCTATAAAAAATTTTTTTGTAATCAAAAATTTTTCTTTTTCTTTAATGGTTTTCTTTTATAGAAGAGATTTCTTTGACTCTTAGCAGATTAGGGCTTGCAAGTTTAGATATGGGTTTTTGTAATGGTCTTCTTTTATGGTTAATCTAGGTTTTAGGCATTTATAATTGGGAATTAGGTTCTAGTCCTGAAGTAGTTTCATTTGTTTAGAAAGGTCCTTCATTTGAGTAATCAAAAGGGTCAGAATTGGAACTAGAAATTTGTACTAACAATTTGAAATTTGAGATTTAGGGGGTTTTGGCCATAAGATATGGCTGATTTAAGGCTTAGAAATTTGTAAGGGTAGTTTGGTAAGTTGTTCTTCTTCTAATCAAGAAGAATCTATTTGGCATTTATTCCCTAAGTTGTTGACTTCCTTTTCTTGCAGAAGGAGATGGTTCTAAAGAAGCTAATTTGTTTTGATTTCTTGGATAAAAGGGTCTTTTGGTTTCTAAGGTTTTTCAAATTTAGAATGTTGAAAGGGTTTGAAAATAGATTGTTTAATTCTTGTGGTTCTAGGTTTTGTAACAGTCATTTGGATGGTAAACTATTGAATTTGGTTTTCCATACGGTTCATTTGAGTACCTATGGTATGAAAATAGGTATTGGAGAAATTGTTTTATTAGATGATCAATTTGGAAAGTTTTTCCAAAGAATTCGTTTCTTGTGGAATTTTGTAAAGTGTAGGATCAACAATATTTTGTTGGTTTGTCTAAGAGGAGGATATTGTGACTCTGTGACTTGGTCATCTTTTTGGAAGAAGATTTTTTAAATGGTTAGATGTAATCCATCTGAGGTGCATAATTTAAGAACCAATCACAAAATAGCATGTGTTTTTTGTGAAAAGAGAGAAAAGTATACTAATTCCCTTAAATTTCTTGTTCTTTTTCTAGAAAATGTTTGAAGAAAGAAATTCCTTTTTTTTTTTTTTGGTGTTATGTGAAGTATAGAAATCATCATGCAAAAAGTTTTTGTAAGGTTCCAAATACTTTTGTAAATCATACTCAGAATATATTTCTAAAACATGTAATTCATTTTGGATGTTTTCTATGATTGCAGAAGGTGTTGAAGAGGTTGGAGGTGATTGTTCTTAAGGGTTTATGTAAATGAGATAAGGAATGTTTGCTTGGTAATCTATTGTTTTCAAAAAAGTACTTGGAATATTTGAAGTTGAGAAACTTGGAGGTTTATGGTAGAAGGAATGTTGGAAACATGTCTAAGGTTAATTGTAGAGGAAATGGAAGCTTCACCAATGGATTTAAAACTTGTAGATCTTGGATTGAAGGCTAAGACAACTTTTCTATCTTGGAATTGGTCTATTTTGGAAATTTTTGTGTTTGGTTCAAGTTGTTTTAGAGGTTAAGGTTTAACTGCTCCTTAAAGGATCTAGTTATTAGAAAGGGTAATATCTTTCCATTGGATGAATTTAGGGATAATAGTGTTTGAATGAGATAGATTTGTTTGTAAGAGAAGAGTTTCTCCTTTTTAGGATTGGAACTTATGTTTGGATGCAAATGTAGAAATTATTGTTTTGTAATGAATTTTGTAAATCAATGCAACCTGAATTATAAGTTTTGATTTGTAAAATCATACTGTGTAAAATATTTTTGTTAGATAAAAAAATAGTGAGATTTGGATAACAGTTGAAAGAAATAGGTCCATAATAGAGACTAAATTGTATGGAAGAAAGAAGAGAATCTTGGAAATTTGTAAATCTAGTATCTCTAAGGACTACTAGAATGGAAGTGTTTAATCCCTCTTTTGTGAGGGATTTAATACCTATTTGTACTAGGCCAATATGAATGTATTTGTAATGCCTATTTTTGTGATTTTGTAAAGAATTTTGAGAAAGAAGATGAACAATTTCAAAAGGTTTTGAAAACTGAATCTTTTTCTTTAGTTTTGATTGTAAAATCATTTTTGAAAATATTAAATTTGGAAATTTTGTTAATGTGATACTTTTGGACTTTCAAAATTTCCAAATCATCAATGCCTCTATTAAAATCTTCTAAATTAATCTCCTTAATATTGGTTATTCTTTGATTTCAGAACTCTTGGAAGTAGAAGAATTGGAATAAGAAGTAGTTTTATAACAAATTGGGTTCATATTGAGGAATTGGGGTTTTACACACACTTAAGATTTAGGGCTTAGGCATAGTAGACTTCTTATAATCCACAAGCTCTCAAGGGTCTCACAATGTCTTAGTGACTCAAACACGTCTAACAAACAAATAATGACCAACGAGCTCTAGGCAAAAACACTCAAAAGTATTATACATTGACACCATAATGCAAAAGTAGACTTTACACCTCAAAGAAAAATATGAAAACAATTTTTTATAGAATGTACCTTATGTTCCAATGTAATGAAAACAATCAAGAAAGCCTTTGATACCACTTTGGGGCTCATGACAACACAATTTTGAAAAGTTATAATTTTATTGGTGAAAAAATTTAAGTATAGAGGAGGAGATTTGTAGGGTGGAAGGGAAAGGGAAGTGAGGAATAGTAATAGAGAAGGAGATTGTAAATTAGGAAAATGAGAGTCTCAAATGAATGCCTTTCAAATCCTATTAAACTTCCTTTTATAGTTAAGGAGCAAAGGAGTAGTGGCAAATAGATAAAATCTCTTTTCCAAAAGTGGCTTTGGAATTTTGTAAAGCTAGCATTTTTTTTTTGTAAAGTAACTTTTTCTTTTTCTAAAGCTACCTTTGCTTTTTTGAAAGATGCTTTTACTTTTTGTAAAGTCGTCAATTACTAGCACTTTGTCTCTCTTTTCCACCAAAAGTTATTTTGTCATTTTGTGAAGTTGGCAATCACTGCCCTTGTTTCTTGGAAATTGCCAAAAGCTGTTTTTATAAAGTCTCCCTAGTAGTCTTGAATTTCTGTCTTAGGACCACCAAATGGTTTTATATTTGGTTGTCCTTGAAATGCTTTATTTATAGTAGTACATCAAAGTAGTCATTTTCATTACTTTATAGGCTTTGTAGGGATAAGGGCTCACCATTTTTTGAATGGGCTAAGTCTAGTTCTGAAGAGTTTTTGGATTGCAACAACTATTGCATTATTACAAAATATTCATCTTTAGTTTAGGTTGTAGATAAGAGGGCTATTACATAGGACTTTAGGGCCAAAAATGTAGTATTTAGAGTCTTGGTTTGTAGCGGTTGGACCAATATAAGCTAATTTATGTCATGTATTAATGTTTTTATAGGAAGTTTTAGTAACTTTTAGGGATTTGAATAAGTGCCACCATTTAATTCTAAATTTTTTTATAAAAACAAAAGTATCAACTTGTGTGTAATAGTAAAAAAAATACTAGGCTAATACCTATGAAAGGAAACATTTTGTAAAGAAAATGAATAATGGTGAAAGCCTTTTCTTATTAACAAAAGGTTTATATTTGGTTTTAAACAGGTCATAACTTTCCTGTACTTTTAAAACCAATTTATCTAAGGCAGAGCCAAAATAGTTCTACCAATATTTAAACCAATTGGGAACTTGGGTAGGGCTAATTTTTATATTGAAGTAGAATAACCATAAATGACTACTCTTCTCATTTTGGTTGAAAAAGTTATTATACTAAACTTTTTGATAATCCTAGTATGAAAAGGTTTGGGAATGACTTGCATTGGTTTTGAAGGAAATAGGGAAGGTTTGAAGTTTTCAAAGGTTTGTTCCCCATTCTTGAGGAGAAATAATTTGTAATATATGATTGATTGAATAGGTAGGGTCAATATATGCTTTATTAAGGTAAAAGTATTTGAATTAGACTAAGTCTTTTATTTTAAGGATGGTCATATATAGGCTTGGGATTTGAAAAGGTCTTGTGGTTTAACGTACCATCCTAATGGAAAATTTTTTAGCCAAAAGGAACTCTAGAAAACCAAACCTTACTATATAAGAACTCCAAACAAAAATCAAGACCAACAAAATAGAACTTCAATAACTCAAACAAAACCAATAAAAAGATTACTCTCACCTTTTTGTTTCAAACAAAACTAAAAGATGGTGTTAATGAGGTTTTGAAAACATCTCTAGTAGTTATAGGGTTTTTTATCTATAACTATTAGGGTTTGTGTAATATGTATTCCAACTAGTTCTTAATGAACTAGAGTGTTTATGAAAAATATGGGTCCTATGTATTTTCTACATGCTCCCAAAGTTTTTTGTAAACCATAACATCCTTTGTATTAAACTTCATGATGCAAAGAAATTTGATTTTGAATTTTCAAAAATTTAGTGAAAATTCCTAGTAATGCACCTTTGAAAATGAAATAACAATTGTAATTGGAATTTTGAACTTTTGTAAAGAAATATTTTGCTAATGTATTCATGACAGGTAGAAAACCCTTGTAAAACTGTAACCCTTGCAACACAATTTTGAAAAACTATAATTTTGTTAATGAAAACCCTTGCACAATTTATCAAATACATCATTGATCCCAACCTCCAAAAGGAATACTCGGAATAATGAATTGGGTCTTGTTTCTTTAAACAGAAAAGGAATAATGGTGAAAGTCTTTTCTCATTAACAAAAGGTTCATATTTGGTTTTGAACAAGTTATAACTTTCTCAGACTTTTGGAACTAAAATATATGGGGTAAAGTCAAAATATTTCCACCAATGAATAAACCAATTAGGAATTTTGGTAAGGTTAATTTTTGTATCGAAGTAGAATAACCATGAATAGTTACTCTTCTGGTTTTGGATGAAAAAGATATTATATCAAGCTTATTTATAATCTCTGTATGAAAAGGTTTGGGGAATGACTTGCTTTGGTTTTGAAAGAAATAAGGAAGGTTTTAAGTTTTGAAAAATTTGTTCCCTATTCTTGTGGAGGGATAATTTGTAATATATGACAAGTTAATTAGGCAAGGTTAGTATATGCTTTATCAAGGTAAAAGTGCTTGAATCAAATTGTCTATATTATTTTAAAGATATCCATATAATAGGTTTGGGGTTTGAAAAGGTCTTGTGATTTGAAATACCATCCTGATGGAAAAATGTTTGGATGGTATGAAAAGAATTTTTCTCATAAAATCCTAGTTCCATGACAAATATATTTTGAAAATGATTTTTATCAAAAATTTTGCAAAAGATTTTGAAATTCCTTTTAAAGTAGAAGTTAATACTTTACCTGTATCATCTTCTTTGTACCATTCTTGTAGGGTAAATAAACCCTAAAGTGTTGTAAGAACATCTAAAATTTTGTAGAGATTTTCCATCATCCATTTATGGATTTGAAGTTAATTTTTAGAAGTTTTAGAAGACTAAGCTTCTTGGTTGAGTTTTGGGGATTGTTTTGGATATTAACCTTCTTGGTTGGCCAATTGTTCAACCTAGGTTCTTATGGGTAAACCTAAGATAGATTTTGGATTGATTTCTATTTTGGCTCGGACTAGTTTTAAAGTAAAGGCTGAGCTTTACTCCGGGTTTTAAATAGGAGCTTTGCATTTATTCTTTGATTTCCTGGGCATCTTTGTGTTTGTTTTGAAGAAATTCTTGGGTTAAGAAATTAGGAATAGAGTTTCTATCTCCTTTTATGTACTTAATTTGAAAATCAAATGTAAAAAGAATAGCTTGCTATCATTTAAAAATCTATTTTGATGCAATGTTTTAGACATTTTTTTGCAAAACTTCTTTTGCAAACCTACAATCAATGTGAAAAGAAAAAATTTTGATTAGTAAATCACTCTAAAATTTTGTAACACACATGACAATGGATAAAATCTCTTTTTGGATGATGGACTAATTACTTTGACAATCATTCTAATGTGTAGACATAAATTGTATGATTTGTTCCTTGCCTTCCTTGACTTGTTTGAGAATACCTACATATCCTAATTTAAAGGCATCAGTCTCTACGATTTTCGGAAGTAAGGGGTTTGGAAAGTGAATACAAGGAATTTCTTTGACCATTATTTAGATTTATTGGACAAGAGCAATATGCTAGGGTGTCTAAATAGTAGGAATTTTCTTGAGATAATCATGTAAAGGTTTTGAAACAAGATTTATGTTTGGAATGAAATTCAAAACATCATTGAGACTTCCTAAAAATCTCTAAAGTTAGATTTTTTTAGTGATTTTGTCAGGAAATTTGTCTGTGAAAGAAAGACTCTTTCAATAGGCGTAATGGTTCCTTGCAAGATGTAATGTCCAAAGAATATGACTCTAGTTTGGAACAGAGATAAATATTTATTAGAATAACTTGATTTCAAAGTCAAAAGTTCAAAGACTCTTTGATATATAATTTTATTGTTTTCAATTTTCTTAAATGAGAATTGCAAAAGACTTAAAATTGGAACGAAAATAGAAAATTATGAATGAACAGGCCTTTGATATATGCTTTTCTAGGCCTCCAAGGAAGATGAAATGACATTAGTTCTCCTTTATTGATGGTTACAATTCTTCAAGAGCGCAGACTTTAGAAGCGCTTTGACTTTTCAAAAAAGGAGTGAAAACTCTTTTATATTTTCAAGAGATATGAACTCTTCAAAGTTCAAGGGAATTGCATTTAAGCAAAATTCATTCAGTCATTAATGTTTTTTTTTTTTTCAAAAACTTAATGGTCTATTATAGATAAAGTAAAAGGAAACCAAAAAATTTAAGTCAAATTTATAAACTAAAAACTAATAAAAGTACAATATTTCTAATGCTTGTATTTTTTCCAAAGTGCCTTAATGGGAGCTTTTAATGCATCAGTTTTCTAAGAATATGCATGAGACAGATGTGGTGCACAGGAAATGACAAAGTCAAAAATGAGATACTTCGGTTGGTTCTTAGTCTTCAATGCAGCCTACATCATCCTCCCCTATCTTTAGAAGAATTCATCTACGAATTTGAATAACATGATGTAGTCCAAGTTTGACTACTCAAATAGTAAAATCGAGAAAGGGACTCGCACGTATAGAAACTCAATTACAAAATTAAGCAAAAATTATAATTTTGTGCTTGCTTAGGAAAATGGTTGTAACTTGTTTAATATAAATTAGAATGATCTGGTTTCAAAGCCAGAAGTTTGAAAACTCTTTAATCTACAACTTTGTTGTTTTGAGTTTTCTAAAATGAGTACTACAATAGGCTCAAAATTAGGGCGAAAGTAGGGAATTATGAATGAACAGAACTTCAATTATTGCTCTTCTAGGCCTTTAAGCAAGATGAATTGGCATCAATTCTTTTATATTGATGGTTGCAACTCTTCAAGGGTGCAAGCTTTAAAAATGCTCTGACTCTTCAAAGGAGTAAAAACTCCTCTATGTTTTTAAGGGATATGAACTATTCATAGTTCAAGGGAATTGCAGTTAGGCAAAATTCATTCATTCATTATTTTGTTTTTCAGAAACTTGATGGTCTTTTATAAATAAAGTAAAAGAAACCAGAAAACTTAAGTTAAATCTAGAAACTATAAGCTAATAAAAGCACAATATTTCCAATGCTTGTGGTTGTTCCAAGGTGCCTCAATGGAAGCATCTAATGCATTTAGTTTCTAAGAATATGCATGAGACAGATGTGCTGCATGGGAAATGACAAAGTCAAAGGTAAAAGACTTGGATTGGTTCTTAGTCTTGAATGTAGCATGCATTATTCCCCGTTTTCTTTAGGAGAATTCATCCTCGAATATGAATAACATGATGTAGTCAAAGTTCAATTACTCAAATAATAAGATTGGGGAAATGACTCACACACATAAAAATTCATTAACAAAACCAAGCAAGAATTACAATTTTTCACTTGCTTAGGCAAATGGCTATAACTTGCTTAATGCATATCAAAATTACTTGATTCCAAAGCCAAAAGTTTGAAGACTCTTTGATGTACAACTTTACTATTTTGAATTTTCTCAAATGAGCATTGCAAAAGGCTTAAAATTACGGTGAATGTAGGGATTTGTGAATGAACAAAACCTTGATGGTTGCTCTTCTAGAACTCTAAGGAAGATGAAATGACATCGATTCTTCTAGATTGATGGCTGCAACTCTTCAGGGGTACAAATTTTAAAAATGCTCTAACTCTTTAATGAATGAGAGAAAACTCTTCTAGGTTTTCAAGGGATATAAATTCTTCATGGTTCAAGTGAATTGCTCTTAGGCAAAATTCATTCATTCATTAATTTTTTTTTTCTTTAGAAACTTGATGATCTTTCATAGACAAAGCGAAAGGAAATAAAAAGTCTTAATTCAAATATAAAAGCTAGAAGCCAATAAAAGAGCAATATTTCCAATGCTTGCAGTTGTTACAAAGTGCCTTAATGGATGCTTATAATGCATCTATTTTCTAAGAATATGCATAGGACAGGTGTGGTGCATGGGAAATGATAAAGTCAAAGATGAGAGACTTAGGTTGGGTCTTGGTCTTGAATGCAACCTACATCATTCCCCCTTCTTTAGAAGAGTTTTTCCTCAAATTTGAATCCCTATTATTAGAAGAATCACCAATATAAGGTGTTAAATGCCAAACATTAAACACATCATATATCTTTATGTAGGAAGGAAGCTTTAGCTAATATGCATTAGGATTGATACGCTTAAGCACTTAAAGTGGAGCAAGCTTTCAATCACTAAATTTGTTGTAGCTTCCAATGAGATGATAGAGTGGTAAATAAGCCCAGAAAAAATCTATAGGTTCAAAGATAACTTCACATCACCACTTATCAACACTCTTTTAATAGGATTTAGCTTTGCTCTCCAAATTTTGGTGCACATCTTCATCAATTACTCTCATTTGAGAAATAATATCATCCACCTTGCTAATTGACTTTTCAGTAAAGGGGATGGATGTAAGATCAAAAGCAATCTTTAGTTGATGTCCTTACACAATCACAAAAGGGTTGTATTTAGTGGTAAGATTCACCAAATAGTAGTATGCAAATTCTATAAGTGACAATCGTGACTCTCAAGAATAGGGGTTATCATTAATCAAAATCCTTAATAGATTTCTCAAGAACTAATTGACAATTTTAATTTGTCTATCTATTTAAGGGTGAAACATCATACTATATTGTAGTTTAGTGCCAATTTTCTTCCATAATTGCCACCAAAAGTGACTAAGAAACTTGGTGTCCCGATTAAAAGTTATGGTCTTAATAAAGCCATGAAACTTATAGATTTATTTGATGAATAATTCAACAATGCATGAGGCATACATAATCTTACGAGAAGGAATGAAATGTGCCATTTTAGAAAACTTATCAACATCCATAAAGATTGAATCCATACCCCTTAATGTGTGCAACATTCCAATGATAAAGTACATAGAGATATCTTCCTAAGGGGCTTGCAGTATTGGTAATAGCAAATAAAGGCCACCATTAGTAGCTTGTCTCTTTCATACTTTCTAACTTTGACAACTCATCACATGATGGTATACATCATGTTTCGGATGGGGCTAAAAATATTTTCCTAAAACAATTTGCATAGTCTTGTCATGCTCAAAGTGTCTATTGTGGTGAATTTCACCAATCACCCTTTGTCAAAGAGAGCAATTTGACACACATAAATGATTTTCTTTGAAAAGGAAGTCATCACATAAATTAAAATCAACAAGCTTCTTGTCTTATCTGAAATGATCATTGAGAAGCTAGGGTCTTTTTGGTACAACTCCTAAAATAAGTCAAATCCAAGAATAATAGAGCACATAGTTAGAAACAAGCTTTTCTTTCAATTAAGAGCATCATTAACCCAATTTTTAACTTTGGTTTTGTGCTTGACGCTGAATGTAAATTCTTAAAGATATTTAGCCCATTTTGCAGGTCTAGAATTGAGCTTTTGTTGACCTAAAATATACTTGAGAGCTTTCTGATCATTATACAAAATAAACTCCTTATGTATAAGATATTGCCTTCAATGTTCAAATGTACAAAATAACACATAAAACTCCAAATCATAAGTGTTATAATGAAGTTTTGCACTATTCAATTTCTCATTAAAGAAGACAATAGGTCAACCTTCTTGACTTAAGACTCCTCCTATGCCGATATCAGATACATCACAATATGCCTAAAAAACAAGATCAAAGTTAAGTAATGCTAGGACTGGGGTTATGCTCAACTTTTCTTTGAGATGTTCTAAACTTTTTTAGACAGCACTTGTTCACTCAACAACTTCTTTCTTCATACAAGATGTGAGTGGAGTTGTAATGTTGCTAAAATGCACAACGAACTATTGGTAGAAAGAAACTAGGCCATGAAAGCTTTGGACTTCATGCACATTTGTTGGAGTTGGCTATTCTTGAATCACCTTGATCTTGACATCATCAATTAAGATACCTTCTTTTGAGATGTGAAATCCCAAGAATAGTATTTGTGGCACCATAAAGTAGCACTTGTTAGGGGTTACATATAAGTGTTCTTGTTGTAACACATGTAACACTTCTTGTATGTGCTGCAAATGCTCATTAATGGACTTACTAAAAATCAAAATATCATCAAAATAAATCATAATAAACTTCCGAAGATATTTCTTCAAAACTTGAGTCATGAACTTCATGAATATGGATAATGCATTTGACAATATGAATGGCATGATTAGCCACTCAAATAATCCATCATTAGTTTTGAATGAGGTCTTCTATTCATCTCCAAGCTTGATTCTAATTTGATGATGTCTACTCTTTAAATCTAGCTTTGAGAAGATGGTTGCACCAAAAGTTGATCCAAGAGAGTATCAAGACAAAGGATAGGGAATTGATACTTGATAGTGATCTTATTGATTGTCTTACTATCAATACACATTCTCCAAGTGCCATTTTTCTTAGGCCCTAAAAGGGTTAGTATAGCACATGAACTTAGGTTTTCTCTTATAAAACCCTTATTCAAGAGTTTTATAACTTACCGTTGTAATTCTTCATGTTTAACCAAACTTATCTAATAATGAGTTAGATTAAGTAGTGGAGCACTTAGCATTAAGTCAATTTGATTCTGGATGTCTCTCATAAGAGGAAGACCAGGTGATAAGTCTAATGGAAACGCATCCTTAAACTTTTTTGAAAGAGGTTGAACTTTATGAGGTATGAAGATGTAATTTCATTTTCCATGTTGATCTTGTTAAGTAAAACATACACAACACTGACCCCCTTAATGCACCTTTTATGTATTTCATTATGAGAAAATTAAAGGATAAGGAATTTTCATTCAAAGGAGTCTTAAGAGGCTCTTTACTAGGTACCAAAATCATTTTTTATCCCTTATAAACAATAGAATAGGTATTATTGCAACCATTATGGGTGGTCCTTCTATCGAATTGCTAAGGTTGACCAAGAATGATATGACTAGCATTCATAGGTAAAATGTCACACCATATCTTACCAAAATAGAAAAAAACTAGTGGAAAATTTGACAAGGCAATATTTGGAAATGGTTACCTCAATATCTTTCTACAACTAAGACATTCTATTTGAAGACTCTTTACTAAAATAGAATAGGTATTATGGTAGCCATCATAGGTAGTTCTTCTATCAAATTGTCAAGGTTGGCCAAGAATGATATGACTAGCATCCATGAGTAGAATGTCACACTATATCTTATTAAAATAGAAAAAACCAATGGAAATTTTGACAAAGCCAAAAGTTTGAAGACTCTTTGATTTGCAACTTTGTTGTTTTGAGTTTTCTTAGATGAGAATTGCTAAAGATTTGAAATTAAGGCAAAAGTAGGGAATTGTGAATGAATAGAACTTTAATGGTTGCTTTTTTAGGCCTTCAAGGAAGATAAAATGGCATCAATTCTTCTATATTGATGGTTGTAGTTCTTCAAGGGTGTAAGCTTTAGAAATACACTAACTATTTAAAGAAGGAGTGAAAACTCTTTTAGACTTTTAAGAGATATGAACTCTTCAAGGTTTAAGGGAATTACACTTAGACAAAATTCTTTAATTCATTCATTAAATTTTTTTCTTATATAAACTTAATGGTCTTTTATAGACAAAGCAAAATGAAACCAAAAGACTTAAGTCAAATCTAAAAACTAAAAGCTAATAAAAGCATAAGATTTATAATGCTTGTGATTATTCCAAAGTGCCTTAATAGAAGTTTTTAATATATCTATCTTTTAAGAATATGAATAGGATAGATGCAGTGCATGGAAAATGACAAAGTCAAAGATGAGAGACTTGGGTTAGTTCTTGGTCTTGAATGCAGCTTGCATTACCTTTAAATTACTCATATATGGAATTACCATTAACAAGTCCAATTAAAGATTTTCACAAATAAACCAAAAAAATTGCATAATACCACTATCAAATGAGTAAAAATGCTAAGAAATAACCCACGCAATGCTTTAATACCAATGTAAGAAATTAAAGGTAATAAAACATCAAAGTTGTAGATACTAGACTCAACAAAACTTGAAATTAACACTTATGAAACAAAGAGAAGTTAAGGGGTGTTGAGCCATATCTTGATGTTAACACTCTAATAATTAAGTTAGAGCCTTGAGAGCCAATATAATATGGAATGGGTTAAAAGGAGTATAATGGACATACCTTGTAAGGGTAAGAGCTCAAATGGAAGACATTTTTACCACCGGTGAGAAGATATCTTCAAAGTCGATTCCTTGTTTCTGACTGAATCCCTTAACAACCAATCCAGCTTTACATCATGGATGTGAAGTATTTTCTTCTTGCTTTATTTTGTAAATTTATTGATTCTTCAAAGCTCTCTTACTTTTAGGTAACTTTACTAACTTATAAGTAGAGTTATCATATAAGGATTTCATCTCATCTGTCATGGAATATATTAAGTGTTGTTCGTGCTCACTTTCAACTACTTCTTTAAAGCACTCAGGTTTTCCCCTATCAGTTAACATCACAAACTCATCAGGAGAGTATCAAGTAGAAGGCACTAGAATTCTATTGGACCTTTATGGTTGAAATAAAGGTGAAGGTGTGTGCAGATGATCTTCTATAGGAGCATCAATATCACCTGCATCCTACATATTATGATTCTGTTAAACATTCTCATCATGTTCTTGAATATCACCATGAACATCAACTAGATCACTTAAAGGTGTTTGAGGAAGTGGAACAATATCAGCAAGATTATCATTAACTTGAGGAGTTGACTTCTTAATGTCTTCAATGTTTTGATCCTCAACGAACACAACATCTCTACTCCTTAAAAGTTTTTTCTCAACTAGATCATATAAACGGTACCTGAAGTCATTTTTACCATAATCAAGAAGGATACATTGTTAAGTCTTCACATCTAACTTTTCTCTTTCATTTTCAGGGACATGAACAAAAGCCTTACAGCCAAAGACTCGTAAATGGTCATAAGAGACTTCCTTACCAAACCAAACTTTGTCATTACATGTGTCATTGTATTCAAGACTTCACCTCATAAGGATTTAGGTAATTTTGCATCTAAGAGAAGACATTTGGCCCTCTCAATCAATGTTATGTTCATCCTTTCTACTAAACCATTCAACTTTAGTGACTCAGGAGGTGTCCTCTGGTGTTTGATCTCATACTTTTTGCAATACTCGTCAAATGGACCATTATACTTACCACTATTATGAGTGCAAATACATTTCAGCTTCTTACCAATCTGTCTCTCAACAAAGACATGAAATTGTTTAAATACATCAAAGACTTGATCTTTAGTCTTTAAAGCATAAACCCAAAGCTTCCTTGGGTGATCATCAATAAAAGTCACAAAATAAAGGGCACCTCCAAGTGAGTGTACCTTCAAAGGACCACACACATCATAATGCACCAATTCAAGAAACTATAATTTCCTTAAAGGTAAGTGACTCTTAAATGTAACTTTATTCTATTTCCTAGCAAAACAGTGAGGACACTTCTTTAAAATTGCACTCTTTATGTCTAAAAGTTGGTTTTTTCTTGCCAAACAATTCATCCCCTTTTCACTCATATGACTAAGCCACTTATGTCATAATTCAATAAAATTATCATTCTCTATTACATTTACAATATTTTGAAAATAGAAGATTGCATGAGACATAAATTAGAGCATTTCCTACCTTGTGCCACAACTAGGGAGCCTCTGGTAAGTTTCCACTAGCCATCACCAAAGGCACTACAAAAACCTTTATCATCTAGCTTTCCCATTGAAATCAAATTCAAACAAATATCAGGACATATCTAACATCCCTTAATGTCAACTGTGCTCCATTGCTAGTTCTTAAGCAAACATCACCAATACCAATAACCTCTGCTAAGTTGTTATTACCCATCTTCAAAACTCCAAAATCACTAAAAGTATATGTTGTGAAGAATTCCATTCTTGAAGTAACATGAAGAGAGGCACCATTATCTATGACCCAATCAGTCTCATGAGATGTCAGATTAATCACATCCTCATCACAAACAATAATGAGGTCACCAGTACTAGAAGTAGATGCAGTAGCAACACGATCATTACTCACATTCTTTTTCTCATGTTTATCATTGTCATCTTTATTTTCTCTCTTCCACTTCTAGCACTTTTTCTGAATATGACCCATTTTCTTGCAATAATGACACTAAACATTGTTATACTTAGATCTTGATTTGCTCCGACTCTTACTTCTACCCTTTTACTATTTCCTCTTTCTTGACTTCTCCTCCTATTTTTAGTAATTAAAACCTCTAATTGGGATGATGATGAACCCTGAGATTTTCTTCTCATCTCCTCATTTAACACACCACCCTTTATAAGTTCCAATGATAAAACACCACCAGAGCCAAAATTAGCGAGAGATTCAAAAAGTTTCCTAAGAATCAAGTAAGGTAGCAAGTAATCATAACCCAAGAACCTTGTCATTAAACTTGATGCCCATGCCTAACAACTAATCAATGAGACCTTGAAACTCAATCAAGTGGTCAGCAACTAAACTCCCCTCATTATATCTCAACTGCATCATTTTCTTAAACAAGAACAACTTACTATTACCAGACTTTGAAGCATACAAAGTCTTAAGTTTGCTCCACAATGTTCATGCATGTGTCTCATTGCAAATATAATTATAAACATTATTATCAACAAATTGTCGTATAAAACCACAAACTTGTTCATGCTTAAATTCTCATTTTTCATCAGTCTTAGACTCGGGTTTTGTAGTAATAAACACTAGCAAATGCAATTTCTTTACAAATAGGAGATCTTTCATTTTACTCCTCCATATATGATAATTTGTGTCATTCAAACAAACTAATTTATTCACATTCAACTCCATCATTCATACAAGTCAAATGCACCAACCTGACTCTAATACCACTCTGATGGGAGAAGGGGGCAACAGAGTACAAATAGCCTAGGAAACTTCTTCCATTTGCTTAAACCTGTGAGGAGATGATTGAATAACAAAAATACACCAACCTGATTCTAATACCACTCTAATGAGAGAAGGGGGTAACGGAGTATAAATAGCTCAGGAAACTTCTCCTGCTTGCTTGAACCTATGAGGAGATGATTAAATAATAAAAATGACAATCCAAATAAATCACGCAAGAGAACACACTAATTTTTAAGTGAAAAATCCCTCCAAATCAAAAAGGAGAAAAAACCACGAGACACTCCGAGCCAATGGTTAACTCCATTATAATCAAGTGAGTACAATAGAGGTACACAACCTCAATTATATTAAACAAATTGAACAAAATTCAATTTGAACTAAAAGAGAGACTAATAAGTTGAGCAAAACCAGTTAACCGCATTTTGTTAATTACAACTCAACAAATAGACCTCAAAATAATAATCCAACTATTCAATATGAACTCCCAGATGTCTCCTACCAACTATCTGAATTTTAACTCAGTTGAACCATGGATCAATATTTATCTACACAGTTTACTAATTCTGTCATAAATGAGAAAGAAAAAAGTTACCATAATTAAGAGGCATCGGTTCTAATAGAAAACCTGACCTTACAGTTCACAAGAACCCAATCCAACTGTCCACAAAGAAGATATATATTTCCTCCAACTACTGACCAAAAAGCAGCTTGATTTGACCACAAATAATCCTCTTATTACACAATTAATCAAAACTGCAAGCAGAAAAGAGTATAGACCAACGAAAATTAAAAAACAGGACTTACTGTGCTCGAAATACAATGTCCACCATTCAGAATTAAGAACCAAATGTCTTTTATCAACTATCCAGGTTTTAAGTTGATCGAACACCAATATTTTTTCCAAATGTAAAATTAAAGAATAATGTTTTTTTTTTCCTTTCTTTCAGCAATCTCCCTCTTTTGTTCCCTCTCTTTCGGCAACCCCTTTTTTTTTTTTTTCCTCACAACTGTCTTGCTGGGTTTTCCAGCCAAAAGATCTACATAAGAAGGGACTAATGAGCCCAACATAATGATAGCAATGAAAGCCATATGAGCTCCTTCCGAACGGGATACATATTGAGTTATATTAGTAATTTGGTTATTTGAGAATTTCTGTTTGGGGTCTTGTTGTGGTTTGGAAAAATGAGTCATTGTTGCGTGCTGATTCATACGGGTATCGCGGATTGAAATTTCTTCATCCGAAGCAATTTTCCTTTAGTCGTTAAAATCTGTCAAATTTTTTTTCCTTGGGGTTTTTAATTTCAGCTAAAAAGGTTTTCTTTTTTTTTAGTGAAAAAAGCTCTAAATTGCAAATAGTATCTTTCAAGATTGTCAAATCAAAGGTTCCACTCGGAACTGAATGAAGCAGTCCAGATACTCAAGATGGACCACTGATGTGTTCACTTGAAAAGCTTTCACTATTTTACTCTAAAATGTAAAAAAAATAAATAAATAAAGTTTTCACTGTAGCTGTATGATATTGTTTGTCCATTTGCGTCTGTTTTTCTTGGTTGAATTAAAGCGTTTGGGGATTAGGGTTTTTATTTTGAAGATTGTCTTGCATCTTCAATGGGAGAAGAAGGCGGGGAAGATGTAATACTCAAGGTGATTTCAACATGAAATGTTGAAGAATTTAGGGGACTTGATATTTCACTAATGCTGGATTGGTTGTGTGCAGGCTGTATTTGCTTGGAAAATGAAGCTATTTGATTTTTTTTATTGGCAAAATTTAGGGTTCTGTCTTCATTGCTTTTGGTTGATGATTGGCATATTGAGATATTTGAATCGTCAAAACCATTTTGGCAAACTTATAGAATGAGAAAGGGTGACAAAATGGAATTTAACTTGACTTGTGGTAACTGATAATATGAAATTGGGTTACTTGGGTGTCCAATTAGGGTCACTTGGTTTCGTTGCATAGTTGTTAATTTTATGGTAATAACCTGGTCTAGAAAGTTTTGAATGTTGCTATGATGTAGAATATATTTGGAACAACGATGGGTGATATATTGTTAATCAAAGCCAAGTGAGCGGCACAGAAGTTCTATTTTGAAAATCCCTAAATAAATTGACTGTCCATTAGAGAGTCGTCATCTTGAAAATTAAAGAAGTATAATGTAAGGCGGGAGTAAAATGAAGCAGCAAATGTATTTGGCTTAAAGTCGTAAAGGGGAGAATCTGTCGAATTGATTAGCCATTCTGCAGCTTAGGTGGCATTGATTGCATGGAAGAAAATAATTCGTAGATAAAACAACGTAGTAAATGCGAGTCTGATTATCTGTATAATTTGATCAGTTTAAACAAAAAGTCTTTGGTAATTGTATTGTACAAGTATTTTCATAAGGTACGTTGGTGTAATTGCTACTATAGGTTTGCATGGCAGGGTAAGAATGGTATATCAATAATTGACTTGAAAAATTGTAAGAGTGCAATTCAATTTGGCTTGGTCAGGGCAGCGGTTCACGTAACTACGCATTACATGGAGACATACCGGTCTAAAGTAATACCAATTTTTGGGTAACGATAATAATTAACATTGGACTTGAGAATGAATGATCTTGTAGTTTCTTAGTTATTGTCGTCTCCTATTGTAGTTAGTCAAAGATTGAAAATAATTAAAAACTTATGAACCTGTACGAATCAGTGGGTTGTAACAAAAATTAATGATCATGTCGTCATGCCTGTATGTTAAATTTTTTGGTTACACTGTAGGTGGCAGTTTTATTGATTGTTACTCTCATTAGCATTCCTATTCTATCCCTCTTAACTTAATTATGAATACTGTATGATTGATTTTATAATGCAATCAGTGACCATATCTAATTAATGTCTGTCCTCGCAGAGTATAGGTGGGATAGTAGTTTATTTTGTTATTTATTTGCAGTCATTCTTTGTCAGCTGTCTTTGATGTTTTGAAAAAATATGCATGTTTGATTTGTGCTTGTTTATTTGATACGCAGTGGCTTTTTTAGAGTTTGGATGATGAATTTGATAAAGACTAAACTGTCCAAATTTGTAGTCTGTTATGTTAGTATCTGGTAGTATCTGTTGTACCACTTGGCTATCGAGAGTAGTATATCAATTTTGTTTCATGGATTCATCTTTTGTAGGATAAAGATCATTTTGTGGATCTAAGTGAAATCTCAAAGTTAATAGTACAAGGTCTGGCAAAACAAGTGGGAGGAAGCAATCAAATACTACTTCTGATGATGATGTTCTAGAGATGTCGTGACGGCAAGCTGGTCAATCAACATGCAGGCAGCAGAGGCGAGAAAGGTTAGTTTTCAACTATTTATGCTGGAAAATTTCCAGTCCCTATTTTGTGGCTTGAAGATGTAAAGGGGAATTCCCTTACGTTTTGGTCAGGTTTTTGATGGGAGATGCACCAAGGAAGAGGACTCGATTTGTAAGTGACACTCACCTTAAGTGAGATTATTTTATTGTTGATCTTTCAAAGCACGAGGCAAAACATATACCTTGTGTTGTGGTTTTGGAATTATTGTATTCATGCTTAGCAATTGTTGTTTGGTTCGTGCCATAGGTGTCGCAAATTGTAATTTTCTAATGCTTGCGAAACCTTGTTATGAATGAAATGTGTTTAGAAATTAATAACACATTGCAATTTGTGTTAATAGTGTGCAAATGTCAGGTGCTCGACTGACAGGTTGGTGGCAGATGGAGACTTTTGATCCGGAAAGCCGGATGCTGAAAATTAGTGCTAACTTAGAGAAGCAGCTGACCACAAATATAGTTGGTTGGATACTCGGTATCCCAAATGGCGGAAAAATAGTGAGATTGAAGAGTGTTAAAGGAGAGCTTCCGGAGATTTGAGGATGAGTTCAACCGAATTTTCTTACTCTATATATTGGGAGCCTTCTTTTGCCCAACTCTTCATGGTAGAATTAATAGTAGTTTGTTGCCTGCAGTGTATGATTGCGTACCACTGAAAGCGAATTCATATGATGGGGGCCTTTTTGTATTGGAATGGCAGAGAAAAGCAGCTACACGCTTCCACGAAACTCTAAAGGTGAAGGGTAAAGTATCAGGAGTTAGTGGCTGCGTATTTGCCCTCCTGATACATGGTACATAAACCTATTAATTAATAAAGATAGCGTGTTGCTATTTTCTTATGTTAGTCATTACATGACAATCCTCTTGTGATTGTAATCTGTCCTTTGCCATGGGGTTGTTTTACTTGGACTATAATGACATTGAGATGTCTATAGGTTGGAATGACCAACCGCGCATCACGGCATGGGACGGTGAATCAATAGTCGCTGCCATAAAAGGGGACAGAAACGGAAAATTGGAGTTCGAAAAAGTTAGGAGTAAGTTGCTGGAATTCAATGACCTTTTATCTCTGTGGGATATTGATAGTGACTTGTGCATTTATGGAGTATTCTTTTCAAAGCAGGTGGTGGCTGTTTAGTAGAAGAAACTACATCCGTTGGATGACGATGGAATGTTATGGGAGGAAAGAAGAAAATACTGGTCCAGCGAACTGCAAATGAAGCAGCAGATTGGAATGCCAAGATGTCTAGGGAGTGTAAATGTCCCATTGACCGGAAAGAAAGGCCACCACCACCTAGACTTGCAGAACTTTTGTTTTTGGATCCGTTTAATCAGTAGTTCCATTTGAATGAATGAAAGGGACATATTTGGTCAAAAAAAAGAAAAGAATCATGGCTTCCTACATCTTCCACAAGACAGGCCAAGTTTCATGTACATATATATATATATATGCTGTGCCCCGTGACTGGCCATTGTGGAGTTTCCAATGTTCCTCCCGCCCAGTCAGCTGCTAACCTCGTGAATCAATAGTAAGGACGACCAGGCAAATGTTACCAGTTTCAGACTACTCGCTATGTTCGAAGATCTCCTACTACAGCCTCTCGTTATGATGCAAGAGATGTAGCTGAGGCCCATTGGTAAGAAGATCGTCCATTAATTATATCTACCATCAGGTGATCCACCACACGACTACTCCTGCTCATGACTTAAGCAATTGGGATCCTATACTTAGGATCGTCCATCGCGTGGAAGGAGGCGAAACACTATGGTGTAGTGAACACAATGTTGTCCTAGAGGTTGAGGAATATGCAGAGCAATGCTTTTTAATATTTTGCTCACCTAAATAGAGATCGAGTTGGGACGTGTCATTTAATTTTTTCATTCATGCCACTGCACGTATCAACTACTACTAAGGCAATAGTGTTATGAAATCATAAACAGTTAAGTAGAATACATTTTAAAGACCACGACATACCTATGATACCCAAGAGGATGGTGAAATGCAACTGAGAAATACATAAATATGGCACATCATATAGAATGAGTCACACGTCCACTATATGACATCAACACTTGACACGAAGAGTTTGCTAGCTACATAGTCATAAAGGGTTTACCCAGGTTTTTCTCGATAAACTAAATAAGAAAACGACCTTAATCACTATAGTTGATACTTCCCTCACACTTTGACAGGGGGGCGTGGATGTAAGGGTCAATTCTTCATGGGCTCTCATTGCTAGAGCCAGCACGAGCCAAACGGTGGTCATCGAGCCAATCTATAATTATTGATAATATGGTCATCATATGTCTATTTTCTTTTTTTTTTTTTTTGATTAAAGGAAAATCATCATATATATAATAATTCAAGGATCATTTGGTCAAAAAAAAAAAAGACATCTTTTTGGTACCAATAAATATGACCATTTTAGTATATTTTTTCATAAAATGACATCTTTTATAACTAACAAATAAATCGAAAAACATATCTTATTTTCATTTTGAAAATGTTTCAATAATCTCCCGTCATTCTTAAATATTGAAAATATAATTGATTATCTATATTTCTAAAAGTTAAATACATAATTAAATGTGTCTTACAAATTGAACTTTTATATAGTGAAAAGTATATTACAAAAAGTTTAAATAATATGATAGATAAACTTTTAATCAACTAGTTTTATTGATAAGTTGAAAAATCAATTTATATAAATAACTGTATAATATTATACTTCTCTTTTTAATGAATCGACAAATTAATTAAAATATTTTCAAAATGAAAATAAGACATGTCTTCTCGTTCATTTGGTAATTATGTAAATTGTCATTTCATAAAAAGATATGTTAAAAGGATTGTATCTATTAGTACCAAAATACATCTTTTTTGGTCAAGAAACTCTTGAACTACTATATATATATGTAATGATCTTCCTTTGATCAAAAAAAGAGAATATAGATGAAAACATGTTGTTTATTAATAAAATAATTTTAGATAATATACAAACTTTTTAAGAGATTGATTTTAGTAATATAAATTATAGTCATGTGTGTTGTAATTTAATCGAACAATTATGAAGGCAAAATTTGCCTTAAGATTGTTAGACCAAAAATAGGGGTATAATGGAATTGAAAAAATTGTTTCAAGTTGTATATTCAATGTTACTCTTCTTAAGGCAAAATTTGCTCATATAATGATACAATTAAGTTGCGGTAAATTCCCTCACAAGATAAAATAAAATACACTTAATTGTAATTTATACTATTAAAATTAGACTCTAAAAAATTTATGTATTATCTAAAATTATTTTAGTAAAAAAATAACATATTTCCATCTATCTTGTTTCTTTTTTATCAAAAAGAGATCATTATATATATATAATGGTTAAAGGGCTATTTGGTAAAAAAAATGTCTTTTTAGTGTCAATAAATATGACCATTTCAATTTATCTTTCATGAAAGGACATTTTTTATAGCTATTAAATGAGCCAAAGGACATGTTTTATTTTCATTTTGAAAATGGTCCAATAATCTTTCACCATTTTCAAATATTAAAAATATAACAAATTATCTATAATTCTAAATGTCAAATGTATATGTAAAAATGTCTTATAAATTGAATTTTTACACAATGAAAAGTGCATCACAATAAGTCTAAATAATATGGTAGATAAACTTTGAACTAATTATTCTTATTGACAAGTTGTAGAACCAATTCATATAAATAATTGTACAATATTATACTTTTCTTTTTAATGAATTGACACATTAGTTGGAACATTTTCAAAATAAAAATAAAACATGTCTCTTGTTTTATTTGATAGTTATCAAAGATGTCTTTTCATGAAAGGATACATTAAAAGGATCATGTCTATTGGTGCAAAATGACTTTTTTTGGACCAAGTAACCTTTGAATCGCTATATACATAATGATCCTCTTTTAATCAAAAAAGGAAAAGATAGATGGAAACATGTTGTTTCCTAATAAAACAATTTTGGATAATACATAAACTTCTCTAATGGTTGATTTCAGTAATACAAACTACAGTCAAGTGTACTTCATTTTATCTCATGAGGAAATTCATTGTAACTCAATTGTACCATTATGAAGGCAAATTTTATCTTAAGATTATTGGACCAAAAATAGGAATATAGTAAAATTGAAAGAATTGCTTAAAGTCATATATTTAATATCACTCTTCTTAAAGCAAAATTTGCCCTTAAAATGGTGCAATTAGGTTATAGCAAATTTTCTAATAGGATAAATGGAAACACACTTAATTACAATTTGTACCAACTAAAATCAAGCCCTTGAAGTTTGTGTACTATTCAGAATTGTTTCATCAAGAAACAATATGTTTCCATCTATCTTCTCTCTTTTTGATCAAAGGAGAATCATCATAAATATAGCAGTTTAAGTGTTATTTAACCAAAAAAAATGTCTTTTTGGTACCAATATATACAACCATTTTAACGTGTCTTTTTATAAAATGACATCTTTTATAACTACTAAATAAACTAAGAGACATGTCTAATTTTCTTTTTGAAAATGTTCCAACATGTTAATAGTTTATGTTTAAGTTTCTCATATATTAATATTGTTTTAAGTCATTTTGGTCATAAATGTTGTTATACCATGTATAATATAAAAATTCTCAAGATTTGGTGAATAAAGGAGGGCTTAGGAAGGGTGGATGTGTTCTACCATTGTACAATTATAGACATAAGAAAATAAATATTAAATATTTGAGCCATATTACTTGTTCCTTAGCCTAAAATATAAAGGCACATCTATATCAGTTTACCAAGAGTAACCATATCTTGTTTTTACTCATTATTATCTTATGTTTCAACCATGAGTTGGGGCCTAATATTAGGCCTTTTTATCTTTAAATGTGTCATACTATACGTTGAGTGTGACATAAACTATTAGAACTAGATTACAATTTATGCTAATGATTTGCCTTTACTTTTATCATTGGAAATTTATTATCGACCATGTTATGATTTTGAGGCACAAGTCATGCCCCCACTTCAACATGCACTTGTCCTTCATTAAAAATCATTGTTTTTATATATAACAAAGTAATCATGAAGTTAGTCCTTTTCCACTCATCTTTTATATTGGATAACGATAAATGTGTGCCACTCAAACACTTGTTATTTGACTAGTGTTGGCCACCTGGTTATCACATTGCAATGATGGGTCGAATAAAAGGATGTCTTAGTTGATATTGACTGAGATTGGGGGCATGACCATTTAGCCCAACATTAAATTATTGGGAGTTTAGCTGAGATTGGCCTAATTAGTTTTTAAAATTTGACCTTAAAGTTTTACCTAGTCAACATTTTGTTGTGCTTCCTATCTCATCAACCATAAAAACTTATAATTCCTATGTCATCAGCCTTGATTCTTTATGACCTTATGTTTCTATTATGGGGAAACAAAATAATAAAAAGGAATAAAAGTGAAAAGAATACATAAAATTTACATAGTTTGAAATCTAAATGTTTTTACATTTATTATTGTACTAAAGTTTTATCATTTTAAGAATTTCAAATTACATAATAAGTACACCATTTTATATAAGAAGATAGGACAACTCGTATATATAGACAAATTACATGTTTACTTCCTATACAATATTAATCAAGTAGTACTCTTATAACAATCTCCTATTTAGAGAATGAGTATTAAACTAACAACCATTACCATGTAACTAAACTCTTTTTGTAATCCATAACCTTAGGGCGACACCTTCTCAACAATTAACCATAAAGGAAAATTAAGGCTACATATAGCCTCAACTTCTCTATAACTACTAACTTAGTTAATATGTTAGTATAATTCTTTATATCACATATTTTTACAATTAGATAGAAAATTTTAGTGTAGTTAATATACTTTCTTTTTGCTGAAATCCCTTCAGAACCAACTTTTCCTTGTATCTTTTACTGCCATCATTTTTTTTTTTTGACTTGTTATACCTATTTGTTGATGTATGATTTTTCTATAATGAACTCATTTATTCATCCATGGTTAACTTTTGATTGAATAAATTTTCATCTTATAATATTTCATCAAAGTATTCTTACTCACCTTCATTAGTCAATAGTAAATAATAGAAGGAAGGAGAGAATTGTTGTAGAGCCTTAGATATTCTACTAGATTTCATCATCTATGCTATTAGTGTATAGTGCTTTAACTATAGCAAAATGTTTTTAAGATTTTCTAACACTCTTTTACCCTTGCCATTTTCTAAAATTTCCTTTAATTCAGTATGTTCCCTTTTTCTACCATACTTACCTACACTATCATATTCTATAACACATTTATTTTTTTAGACAATGTTTTCATGGAATATGATATCTCTACTTTTAATAATTTTTCTATTTTGATTATCTTAAAAATAATATATGAATCAATTAATTTCATATTTAATGAAAAAATATTTATGGGATTTAGAATCTAATTTATCCCTCTTATCAAAATCCATATACACATAAGAGGCATAACTAAAGACTTTTAAGTGTGAAATATTTACTTCTTTACTTGTATAAGCCTCGTCTAATAGTTCTCCATTAAAGGGTACTGAAAGTACTTGGTTAATTAAATATGTTATAGTGTTGATAACATTAGCCCAAAATATTTTAGTATTCCAATATGCGTTTTTATGATCCTGACATGCTCATATAAGGTTCTATTTATACACTTAGTAATATGATTTTATTGTGGTGTTTTTGGAACTATTTTTTTAATATGAATCCCATAATAGCACAAAAATCCTTAGATTCTTTGCTATCATACTAACAACCATTCTCAAATCTTAATCATTTTATTTTTATGCCAAATTCATTCTCTACCTTATTTTTCCATTTCTTAAAAGTCATAAACACATCATATTTGCTTTTTAAAAAGTAAATTCATACCCTCTGAGTTAAGTCATCAATGAATGTGACATAATAGAGTGAGCAACCTAGGAATGCTATTAGGAAGGACCCTAAACATTAGTGTGCACAAGATGTAGCTTTATTCTTTATATGATTTTTCCATTTTTTGAAAGTTATAAATAAATTAGATTTGTTTTTTAAAAAAGTAAACCCATACCTTTTGAGTGGAGACATCAAAAGTGAGCCACCTAGGTATGCTAAGAGGGACCCCAAATATTAGTTTGCACAAGTTCTAGCTTTTTATGTCTTAAGTGTCCTTCCAACTTTGTATAAACTAACATTTTTTTTGCTTCTTAAAGATACAATCCTCACGAATGCTAACATCCATAATTTTTATGTCAGATAATTTTCCCTTTGTTACAAGTACCTTTATTCCCTTTTCACTCATATGTTTGAGCTTGCAACACTAAATCCTAGAATCAACCTTTACCTTAGTAGCTCTCACTAAATCCTTTATACTCGGGGTTATATAGAGTGTCCTAGTCTTATTTCCTCTTACTATCACCAATGCAGCTTTGGTGATTTTCCATGACCCACTAACAAAGGTTGTAAATATTCTTTTCCATCAAGATCCCTTATAAAAATCAAATTCCTTTGCAATCTTAGGATGTGTTTGGTGATTTTTAACTTCCACACATATTTGTTTCATGTCTTTACACGAATATCACTCTTCCTAACTATATCCAACAATTCATCATCATTATGATGAACTTTTCTAAAATTACTACTAACATAGTTTTGTATACAATTTTTATGTAAGGTTGATTGAAAAGATGCCTTAAAGTATAAAATCCAAGACTCTTGTCAACACTTAAAATCAAAGTGTTTTGGATATCTTCAATTGCTATATTTGCAAAATCTTTATCATGACTATTCTTTTTTGGCTACTTGTGGTTTGTCTCAAAATGGCTCCTACAGTCTTAATTATAGCATGTAGCATTGGATTTCAATTTACTCATTTACTTAGATTTTGATCTACCTTTATTATCATCACTTTGAGTTGTTTTTCCTCTACCTTCAATACTTAAGGAAACTAAAGTTGGATGATATACCCAAATATCTCATGCAAATATCTTTACACAAAATCAGATTTTAAACTACATTAAACTATAATTACTACAAACTAGATGAACTATTTATTGCAATTATAATGATGTTTCAACTTTCTAGCAATGTAGACAACAAAATCAAAGTCTTAACCTCCTTATCAAAATTTATATTCATCAAGTTTAATTGACTAAAAATCATATTAAACTCATTTATATCTTTTGCAACAAAGGTACCTTTCTTCATTTTTAGATTAAATTATTTTCTTATCAAATATACCATAGATATAACTTATTAAAAGTAAATAGTTTCTCTTATATGTGAGTTAGTGCTCTCATCAATCCTTTGTATCAAAATGAATTATATCATCTCTAGTTTAGAATGTAGTTGCCAACAACCAATATAAAAACCATGTCATAACAATGATAAATAGACATAGTCCACACCATAAAACACAATCCATATGTGGCCTACAATCCATATAACTTACATAAGCCATACCATAATACTACTACTATATAGCCTTCCAGATATAAGGTGTAAATGCTTTTAATTTCCTTTACTTTTGGACTTAGTACCTACTTAATGCAATTGCTTTCACACTATGTAATGACTAGACTATGGGGGCATTACATTGAAAGCATCCCTTTGCTTTACAGAACATAAATGTGTCACTAATGAAGTAGTTCTCTTAGTGTGATCTACTTCAATGAAGTCCACTAATTTAACTTCCATCTCCTTAACAATGGTGACCAAACATTTGAGTGGATTCCCATTACAATTGTTTTGGCCTAGTTTACAACTTCATAGCAAATCATCCAACATACACATTTAAGCATTTCTTTAGTCTTTTCATTATTCTCTCTCCATAACCATTGTACCACTTTATGCACTACCTGAGGGCTGAAATTGGCATGCTATACATGAAAGACAACCAATATAAGTGCAAAAAAAGATTACTTGCATATTATCATCAAGGGAATTTGTAACAACAAAATATTTTTATCAAGAACACACGTATTATGTATGTTAATGGAAGTACAAATGTAAACATGAAACACTTAAATGACCCACCCATGGTGAGTCTAAAGAAACAAAGTTATGGACAAATGTTTTCATTGCCATAATAATCAATACACAATTTGCATAATTAGTGTATTTTTACTAAGAGTCCAATTTGCACTTATATATGCACCTTATGGATTGTTGGAGCAAAAAAAGAGAGTTTGTTATTTGCCTAATGGGCAAATGAAGGTTTCAGTGAATTTAAGTTCCTAAACATCCATATGGTTGTCCTTTCAAAAGGGTAAAAGACCCTTGCAATTATATAAGTGAGGGGATAATTCATTAAGGTCCATTGAACACATCTTAAGTGTTGTTAGGAGCATTTATCAAGGCCTTTCTTATAGGTCCATTGAACACATCTTAAGTGTTGTTAGGAGCATTTATCAAGGCCTTTCTTATATTGAAGTGGAGTGAAACTTTTAGGGCCTAAAACATTGGACATAAAGTCTTATTTACATACATATGGAGGAAGTCCTATAGAGTCTCTCATTTGTGCATGACTAGCATCAAAATGATTTGAGTTATAGGTTATAACTACTTACATAAAGGATTATTGTTAGTCTCTTGAGCTAGTTGGCTTGAGAATGCACACAAATTGTTGTCACCTTACACCAATTCTTGTATGAGGATTTAGGTGTGAACACCTAAGTAAGCAAGGTGAGATAAAAACATATGTATTACAATGCACTAAAGGAGGCTAAGTCATTAATGTTGAGTGAGAATGGCACTTGGGTTGTTAATGCAAAAGGATGCACCAGCGATGCAGTAGTGTGTGTTAGCGACATGCTAGTGTGTTGTTGGCAACAAAGTGATGACTCAAGTACATTAATATCTCCTTCTATTAGAAGACTAGATTCCTTAATACTCTTTAGGGGGTAGTGTATATCTCCCATTAAAGTTAGCCAATGTTGATGCATGAGCTTGGCTTCAAGCCATGGCTATAAAGGCTTATCATAAGTGGCTAGTAAGTGTTTTAAGAATTGACTATGATTTCAATAAGCTATTGGTGCACAAGCTTTGAGCTCAAGTTAATGCTTCTAATTTTGGGCAAGCTAGCAAGGTAATAGCTTGGAGTGCAGAACAAGTCAAATGGTACCCCTATACCCTATGAAATAGGGAGACTATGGGGTTGTACTACACCAAAACATGGGCACATATGTTGGTTGCAAAAATGGCAAGTAAGATAAAGTCTTATTCAAAGCAATGTGTTAGCATGCTCTCTTTAAGAGAAGGAGAATAGGATAACAAAAGAGAGTGGTTAATTAAGGTCCCAATGAGGTGTCAAGCTCTCCTCTAACATTGTTGTATGTTTTAGCAAAGGAAGTAGGGGAGTGTTCATAATAAAGAGGATCCCTACTATGTATGATTAGTTTGACAATCGAGTCATGCTTGTCCCTAAGTAGTTAGGGTTGTCAACTACAACTCTTATATATAGGTGTATAGTGACAACCAAGGCTCTAAACAAAATTATGGAAAGAAAAACATTAGTGTGAGACCTTTAGCAAATCCTCTATACTTTGTGAGGAAAGTTGATCAAATTTGTGAAGGTGCTAAAGCATGGAGGGATTTTAAGGATCCATGGAGCATTTAAGAAAGGCCAATGACACATTCCAAAGCTAAAAGGGTAACAAAGACACTTACCAAGTTAATTAATGACATTTGGACCAAGGAAGCTAATTAAGCTTGAAGGGCAATAAAGTATATTTTAATGTGGGTTAAGGGTTTATTAATTATATAAGTATGCTAAATTAGCCTAAGTTAAGTAATTGTGAAAAGTTAAAGCAATAAAGTAATGGAATTAGTGTGTTGGACCTATTGTGAAGTCAAAAAAATGAAGGATGGGTGGATTGGTCATAAAATTGGTTATAGGACTAGTTTGCTACTATAAGGTTAGACCAACATTGATCATGAGCTAGTTAGTGAACCAATTTGATGCTAGACACATGGCTCTATGAATCTTACTAAACTGAATCTGATCAAACTAACCTTGATCGTTTGTTGTTAGCTTATTTAGGATTTATTTATTTATTTATTTCTAAGGTTGAGATTATTACTTTAACTTAGAAATAGACTTGATTTTATTGTTAAAAGAGATAGATCATTATGAAAAATAATTGAGAATTTTCTCTTTCGGTTCTTCATTGAACTTTGTGAACTTATTAAGATTATTGTCATGTGGCATTCCAACTTGACTTATCACTCCCAAATCCCTTCTTTCAAGAGTATGACATCCATATCTTTCTTTATACCATTGGTTTATGTCCTTTTGAACATTAAGTCTCAGTTTACACCTTAGGTTTGTGTTACTTTGAACATTGGATCAAGGTTTTACTTTAGTTAAATCTAATTTAACTTTCCTAGGGTTTTAAATTCCTTATTTTACTTATGGATTTTATTGTACTTTTTGGGGTTCACATCAAAATTAATAAAGGTTAGGAAGTCATTTCAGTAAAAGTGCTTATGCCTTTTGTATGCTAAAGTGGTTAAGACTAAATATAACTTTGTGCCATCATAAGGTCAAAAAGCTTGAGTGAAAGGATTAGCCCTATGATAACTTGTATTAGAGCACTGAGGTTCAATTTATGGTTGGTGCAAGAATGGATGACCATGATTAATAGGGTTTTTAATGATGTCCTTGAAGAGCAAGCTTTCTTGGTTTCAACATTATTCAAGGAGTTGGTAAAATTAATGTATCTTTTGTAATTAACTTATGATAATCTTGATTTTGCATAGGTGCATTTTGATAATGTAAAATGAGACATTGATATCCTTGAAAAGGTAATAGGCAACTAACCAAGGGTGGTTACCAATACCTTTAGAAAGATGAAGGTCTTAGAGCTTAAATCCTTTAAAGGAGAGCTTGATGCTAAGGCGATGAAAATTTTCTTATAGGATATGGAGCAATACTTCATAGCTACTCAAGTGCTAGATGAGAAGAAGGTATTGCTTATTAGTATGTTTTTAGCCAAGGATGCCATGTTGTGGTGGCAAACTAGATTTGATCATGACATAAGTGTGAGCAAACCTTAGATAAAGATGTGCGAAAGCTCAAAGAAGGACTTCAAGGATATGAGATTACGTGAAAAAATTCATTTCTTTGATGCTTCACATTTGCAACATGTAAGATAAAGACAAGCTCTTCAACTTTTTGTTAAATAGTTAACTATAGGTTCAAATTGAGCTATGGAGGTAAAGTGTTAATGATCTACCCTCAATCATAGCTATTATCGATAGATTGGTTGATTTTAGGATCAACAAGTCCTTTGATTCTAATGTGGGAAAGTAGCCCAAAGACAACGGTAAAAAGAAGGGTAAAGAGAAGAAGGAAGGCAAGAAGAAAGAAAAGCGCGAGGATGGGCGTAAAGACAAAGGCAAAGTTGTCATTTGAGAGCAAGATAAAAACAAGTCCAATTTTAGTTATTTCATTTGTAATGGCCTTTATCATCCTAAGGAATGCCCTAAGAAGGAAAAGTTAAGTGTAATGGTAATTAAGAAGAGTGGAAAAAGCACTATCACAAATTATAGTGGCCCCTCTTGCATCAATCCTTTGTAATTGATGAATGCAATTCAAGTAAAATGTTCCCCATAATCTAGCCTAATGTAGGTAACGATTGGGCCTAGCATTTAAGAGTTGATGGTGATGGCCAATACTAGTGCCACACATAACTTTGTTGCAAAATGAATGGATGAGTCATTTGGGCTAAAAATTACTAAAAGCGGTAGCTAAATAAAGGTAGTCAACTCAATAGCTCATAAGGTGCTCGGCATAACATTAGGTATGAAGGTAACCATAGGAAATTATGTTGGCAATCTTAACTTTACAACTGTACCATTAGATGATTTTGATATCATTTTAAGAGTTGAGTTCTTTATGCATACAAAAGTTGCTTTGTTACCTCATTTGAATAAGCTAATGATTATGCATAAGAACTATCCATATTTTACTGCAAGCAAGACTACTCTATCAACTAATGTTGGTAAGAAGTTAGGTGGTATACTTTCTACTATATAGGTGAAGCATGGCTTAAAAAAGGGTGAAAACAATGACTATTAAGAAAAGTGTGGAGCAAGACTAGTATGATGTGTTTCATGACTTTATTGTTCAATTTGTGGTGGTATATCTTGATGATATTGTTAGGTATAGTGAGTCCCTTGATGATCACTTGTCTCACCTTCAAAAAGTGTTGTCTTAGTTGAGAGAGCAATAATAATATGTTAAGAAAGAAAAGTGTGAGTTTTCTTGGCAGGAAATAATGTTCTTTACACATAAGATTAGTTAAAGGCCTATGAGAATGGATGAGGAAAAGGTTTAGGCCATTGTAGAATGGTCATCTCTTACCAAGGTCTCTGAATTACGAACCTTTCTTTACTTGTCTAACTACTATAATAAGTTTATGTAGGGTTACTCCCAAAAAGTGACCCTTCTTACTAACTTACTAAAGAAAGATTGACCATAGAGGTAAACCATAAAGTGCCAATAAGCCTTTGATGAGTTGAAGGCAGCAGTATCAACGGAACTAGTATTACAACTATCCAACTTTGAGTTGCCCTTTGATGTCATTAATGATGCATTTGACAAAGTTATTAGTGGTATGTTAGTCTAAGTAGGCCATCACATTGCCTACAAAAATTGAAAACTTAACGAGTTAAAACAATAATACTCGACTTATGAGAAGAAAATGCTTACTATTGTACATTGCCTTTAAATTTGATAAGTCTACTTATTGGGTACCAAGTTTGCCATTTGCATAAACAATGTGGTTAACACATTATTCCAAACTTAGAAGAAATTCTCTATGAGGTAAGTTTTATGGGAAACGTTTTTGGTAGAGTATGAATTCTTATGGGAAACCCACCTATCACGGAGTTAGACCTTAATCGTACTAACCCGTGTGGCACTTAGTCAATCTTGCAAAAGAAGATGAACTAAGTAAACTTTAGAGAGTTTGAGAGAATAAGCATAAAGCATTGAGAGGGAAATAAGAGAGTTAGAAGTTGTTAAAGAGGTAGATGGCAACAAGAAAGTTTTATTAAGTGAGCAAACTTGCTTACTTTAAACTTCTTGTACAAATGAGAGGAGTGACCTATTTATACTTGTTCCACCTCTTTAATGCGTAACTAGAATTGAATGACCTAGATATTTACATTTAGTATTTTAATTAAGCATTTATGACAATTCCTTCAAAAGTCTCTAGATGTAAGCAATTCTCTATGCTTCTAGGACCTTCTTGGCCATTTTTTAGGCAACAAATGGGATGGGTAATGCCATTAGCACATGAAGGTTCAATCTAGCCTGACTTTACCTTTTAGGATGTTTGATAAGCTGGATCAAGAAGTGTCTATGTGACAACCTACCTTACTTAATCCTACAATGCCCTTATCACATATTTATATTGTCAAATATGATTAGCAAACTACCAAAATTAGTCTGCTCGTTCCCAAGTAATTTCATGATTTAACAAATCCTTCCATTTAACCAAGGCACAATGAAATAACAGATGTACTAAGTTGTCAACAAGTGCAAGAACTATATAGCGCAAATTATCAAAAACTTGTGCAACAAATGATTTCATGTGTGGTAAGATGATATTAGTTTGATGATGGGTTATTGCATAATAAAAGTAACTATTTGTATGTTCTAAGTGATGTAGGCATTGGGAAGGAGATTTTGTGAAAGTGTAATGACCCTTAATGGGTAAATCATCCTGGTATATAGAGGATGATAGTCTTATTGTCTTGTAGCTATCATTAGGCTACTACAACCATTACCTATTCTAATGAATCCTTACGTGTCAATTTCTATGGATTTTATTGGTGGTTCTTGAAGGTTAATGGCATAGGTTTTGTCATGGTAGTAGTTGACCAAGTTTTAAAGTTTATAATGTTTATTCCTACCCCTTCCTAAAGGTTAAGTAGAGATGGCCATTGAATTGTTCTACAAGTGGTAAAATATTTTAGGTTGCCTGAAGATATTATGAGCAATCAAGACCTTCATTTCACAAATAGATTTTGGACAACTTTATTCCATATAATGGGCATTGAATTAAAGTTTTTCACTACCAACCATCCTTAAACCAACGACCAAATAGAGCATATTAATGGCTTATTGGAGGCATATGTTCGAAATTACATGATTGCTAGCCAACAAAATTGGCTAGAGTTTTTGAATTCTACTTAATTTTATTACAATCTCCATTGATCCTTTTTGATAGGTATGAGTCTTCTGAGTTGGCTATAAGGCACCAATCTCATACCCTAATGAGGTTGCAAGAATAGGTTTCAGAAGAAAATTTCTATCCTTCTATCCTAATACATGTTCAAGGAAACAGTTATTTGATGAAGGCTAAGATAGCTTAAATAAGGCAACTAGACACATGACGAAGTATATAGATAAGGAGGGACAAGATGTTGAGTTTAAAGGGTAATGTATATCTCCTACCAAAATTTGCCAATGTTGGTGCATGAACTTAAGTTCAAGCCAACATTATGAGAGGTTGTTATGAGTAGCTAACAAGTATTTTAAGAATTGACTATGACATCAATGAGTTATTGATGCATGGGCTTTAGGCTTAGGTTGACATTATACAACTTTGATTATGGGTAAGCTAGCAAGACAAGGGTTTGGAATGTAGATCAAGTCAAATGGTGTCATCATACTCTATGAAATAGGTATATCATAGAGTTGTACTACACCAAAATGTGGGCACACATATTGATGACAGAAATGGGAAGCAAGCTAAAGCTTTTAGGATGTTTGATAGGCCAGATCAAGAAGTGTTTATGTGACAACCTCCCTTACTCAATTCTGCGATACCCTTGTCACATTTTTATATTGTTAGATGTGATTAGCAAACTGCCAAAATTGGTCCGCTTGTTCCCAAGTAACCTCATGATCTAACAAATCCTTCCATTTAACCAAGGCACAATGAAATAACGATGTACTAAGTCATCGACAAGTGCAAGCCCTATATGGTGCAAATTATCAAAAACTTGTTCTGTGCAACAAGTGATTGAATGTGTGGTAAGATGATATTAGTTTGATGATGGGTTATTACATGATAAGAGTAACCATTTGTATGTTCTAAATGATGTAGGCATTGGGAAGGAGATTTTGTGAAAGTGTAATGACCCTTAATGAGTTAATCATCCTGGTATAAAGAGGATGATAGCCTTATTATCTTGTAGCTATCATTAGGCTACTACAACCATTACTTATTCTAATGAATCCTTAAGTTAGTTTCTGTGGATTTCATTAATGGGTTCTTAAAGGTTAATGACATGGGTTTGGTCATGGTAGTAGTTGACCAATTTTTAAAGTTTATAATGTTTATTCCTACCCCTTCCTAAAGGTCAAGTAGAGATGACCATTGAATTATTCTACAAGTAAGTGGTAAAAGATTTTAGGTTGCCTTAAGGTATTGTGAGCAATCAAGACCTTCATTTCACAAGTAGATTTTGGACAACTTTATTCCATATAATGGGCATTGAATTAAAGTTTTCCATTACCAACTATTCTTAAACCAACGACCAAATAGTGCATATCTCCCACCAAAATTTGCCAATGTTGGTGCATGAACTTGAGTTCAAGCCAACATTATGAGTGGTTGTCACAAGTAGCTAACAAGTATTTTAAGAATTAACTATGACATCAACAAGTCATTGATGCACAGGCTTTAGGCTCAGGTTGACATTATACAATTTTAATTATGGGTAAGCAAGCAAGACAAGAGTTTGGAATGCAGATCAAGCCAAATGGTGTATATCATAGAGTTGTACTACACCAAAATGTGGGCACACATATTGATGACCAAGCTAAAGATTTGCATTGGCATGTTCTTCTTGAGAAAAGGAGAACAAAGGTGGCTAAGGAGAGTGGCTAATCAAGGTTCCAATGAGGTGTCAAACTCTCCTCCAACATAATTGCACGTTCTAACTAAAGAAGTGGGAGAATACTCCTAAAAGAGGGGATACCTACTATGCATGATTGGCTTGATAGCTAAGTCATGCATGTCCTTATGTAGTTGGAAGCAATTTTTGTAAGAGTACTTGTACCTTATGTGTGTTAAAGTGACTGAGACTAAATACAATTTTGCATCATAAGGTTAAAAATTTTGAATGAAAAAATTGACTCTATGACAATTACCATACAAAACAATTGACTCGTTGTCACTATCTTACACACTGTGTTGGTGCAATTTATAAAGTCTAGAGACAACTAATAAAACCCAAATATCCCTTCCTAAAAACCCTTGTCGATGCTAATTCAGATGTCGTGTACATCAACTGCTTATATATATACTTCAGTAAAGGCAAATTGACCCAAATGTCATTTAACCAAAGACCTAGGACTCGGCAGCACCATTTCCATTTGGCATGCTTTTCGACACAAGTAACATATTCACGTGCAAGATGGCGTATGCTCAAACTCGGCCTATCTCAACTTACGTGTTTATTGATACCATAAGTCACACAGCCCACTGTCAACATGTATAAGAAACATCTATCTTATCTAGGTGTTCAAGAAATAACATGGAAAGTAGTTGCATTAAGATCTTGCTATTAGGTGCAAATATGTGATTCTGATACAACAATGTTAATGAAGAATGTTATATCGGTTAATAACTCAGTTACATATATGTAGTGCACCTCTTGTTCTTGTCATTATTTAAACAGTATAAATTGGAAGTCGATTTAGGACATGACAAAAGGTAACAAAATAAGAGGGCAATATACTTAATTCCACTCGGGATACAGTGAGTGATGAAGCACTATAGGCGATCACTTTCCTTTGCACTTGTAATTCATGCCTGGGGTTTGAACCATGTCGGCTGCAAAGTTTGGTCCATCTCGAACAGCTGCAGTAGTAGATATATCCTCGCGATCAGGGGTGGCTGCCCTTCCAACACTCTGTTCTTTCTAGAATGTTAGCATAAGGTGTTCATCCATATCTTCCTCATACTCCACCAGTCATAAGTATTTCCCTGGACCATGTCGCCCCACAACTCATAATCAATCTCCGCGACAATTCCTTCATCTTTAACGTCCTCTCTTTTCTTTCAGTTTTGCAGTGCTTATATACAGACAATAGTGACATGGGGCTGGCATCTTTAGCTCTGCATGACAAGGATATAAACACGCAAACATTAAAACAAGGAAATATGAAATTGCATACATGTTTCAAATTCACGGAGGGAAAGGGAATATTAATATGTGTCCTTAGAAAAACTGAACTACTAGCATGAATGTAAGACAGATGTTTGGCCAACCTATCGAGCTTCAGCACGATTTGGGTTTGCAAGCAATGTTTAGCTTATTATGCAGCCTTGATAACAAGGTTATTGATGCGTTCACATTGCCTAAATGTGAAACCTTATTTATACTTGTTCTGGGTCACTTATCTACTGTTTTCAACACCGTAGACGAAAACTATACTTTAACCTTAGTGCTGATCGTAATCCCTCTCATAAGGGAGAGTCCCAATGACTTAAATAACATGCAACGAAATTCTTCCTACACATTGCACATGTTTCATTGTTGCCCAGATCTCTTGCATTTGTCGAGGCCAATATAGTTCCAGAAATCGGCAGGTCTTCGTGGTATCGTTAACTTGTAGAGCTACAAGGTAGGCCATGCTTACATCTTTTCCATGGTTTGGGGTTGCAGTGTGTTGGTTCGTCCGACTAATTTATTTGTCCTAGCTAAGTGAACTGCTTTGGGCGCATTTTAATAGTCTCAGCTAAAATGATTCAGTTGACAATGCAAACGTCGCCATCCTGCATGAACCTAGGTAGCATCCGATGTGGTTTGTTGGAATACTAAGTTATCATGCTTGCGTTTAATTTACAAAGGTCTCGTATTATTTCATGGAGACTGCATGTTAAATAAAAAATGTAGGGAAAAAGTTAGTGATGGTCTTTGTGGTGCAGATTGTCGTCCACAACTATCTCCACTCCCTTTTGTTAGAACAATCGAACCAGTAAACCCAACATTACACATGAACATGATTTGTCTAACAACCATCTTAGAAAAAAGAATATCAAAGTAACTAACAATTTGGAATTAAAAACGTGTAATAAGAAGGAAAAAACAAAATTGTGAGGATAGTACATTGTCGTTGTTAGGAATATACCAACATAAAATATTCCTTACAACTATATATGTCAAATAAAATAATCAAAAATGAATTAATTGCATTTGAATATACAATTTTGCACCTTATGTTTTTTCACCATAGAGCAATCAAACAAATAGTGAATTTTTAACTCTTAATCTTATTATTTTTCAATTTTTTGCTGATTTGAGATGTAAAATGATTTTGATTTCTTTTTAATTCTTGGCTTAATGCATTGGGCAAAATATTGTTTTGATTTTTTGGTTTTCTCACATTTATCATCATATTGCGTGTCACACAACTAATCTTTTTACTCACACTTTTAGTTTTGTAATGATACAAAGTTATACTTAATTTAAGTTACTTTAGAACACACAAAATATAAGTGCTTTAATAAAAATCACTTATCAATTTTTATTACTTGTTTTATCAATAATTTCATATAAGTATTTCTCTCAACAATTTATATATATATATGTAATTGGTAGTTGACACCCTTAACCCCTTTAAGATATTTATGACTCGATTATCAAACCAATCATGCATAATGTGAATTTCTACTCTTAAGAGCACCCATCCACTTTCTTATCTAAAACATGTAATTATATTAGAGAAGAGTTTAATACCTCATTGAGACCTTGATCAGCCACCCATGTTCTCTTTCTTTCAAGGAGAACATGCTAACTTATTACCTTGAATAAGACTCTAGCTTTTTGCCACTTTTACCACAAATAGATATACCGACATTTTGGTGGAGAACTAGACCTGTGATCATCTTATTTTGTAGGGTATGGGGTACAATCTAACTTGTTTCATACTCCAAACCCTAACCTAACTAGTTTGCCCACATTCAACCTCATATAATACCAATATGGGCTTGAAGCCTATGTGCCAACAACCTATTCATGTCATAGTCAATCCTTAAAGCATATGTCAGTCACTTATGACAATCCCTTATAGCATTAGTCCAAATCTAAATTCGTACATTAGCACTAACTTTGGTTGGAGATATGTACAACCCTATCATAGTCAATCCTTGAAGCATATGTCAGCCAATTGCAACAATCTCTCATAGCGTTAGTCCAAATCTAAATTCGTGCATTGACACTAACTTTGGTTGGAGATATGTACTACCCACTTTAAAGAGTATTAGGGTATATGGTCATCTAGTAGGAAAAGATATTAATGTGCTTGAGCTATTAATAAATTGCTAACAGCATGCTGGCACATACAACCACACCAACTAACAGTCCAAATGCCTTTCCCACTTGATACTAATGTCTTAGCCTCTCTTAATGTACTGTTATACACATGTTCTTACCTTACCTTACTTGTTTGGGTACTCATATCCAAATCTTTATGGAAGAATTAGTCTAAGGTGCCACAAATTTACCTACATTCTTAAGCCAATGAGCTTAAGGGACTAACCACCCCTACTAGTTAAAGCAAACATCTTCATTAGTAGAGTAAGTAGTCTTGGATTTGCTTCTTGAATTGTCATACTGTCACATCTCTTTCCTAACTAGTCTCACTATTTAGAGCACTTTTTTTGTTTTATCATGTACTTAACCCAATGATTCTTCTTACTCTATCCATGCATTTAATGGTTTAGAATCTTTTTCACTTCATGCTAAAACTCCATTTTGATTATTAAGGGAGCAGATCTCGCTTATCTCCTTAGAAGCTCATCACTATATTCCTTATAGAATGGTTTCAAGAAACTTACATGAAATGTCAGATGTACCTTTAACCTTTTTAGTAATTGCAATTAATAAGCAATGTTGCCTACATTCTTTACCACCATAAAAGGACTATCATACTTAGGCATGAACACATGAAGCACAGTTTTGCTTATGATCTTTGTCTATATTTAAGGAGTTAATTTTAGCAACATATTATCTTAACGACTTGTTCTCTTTATTAGCATACTTCTTCATACGTCTAGCCACATTCTTCAAGTTGTCTTAGGGTTCATTAAATAACTCTTATTTTGAATGGGCATACTGATAGATAGTTGGATATTTCCTTTTAAAAGTTGTTTTTGCAATCTTGTTAACAATAAAAGGCTTATATCTTATAGGTAACTCAAAGGGACTCATACATGTTGAAGAGTATTGATGAAGATTGTAACAAAATTGGGCAAAATCCAACAAGTCTAGCCAATTTTGTTAGCTAGCAATCACATAGTGTCAAAAATACTCCTTTAACAAGTCATTGATCTACTTGGTTTGGTCATCAATTTAAGGATGATTGGCAGTAAAAAAATTTAACTCAAACCCCATCTATTTAATAAAGTTATCCAAACTTGCCTATGAAATGAGGATCTAGATCTCTCATAATATTTTCAAATAACTTGAAATATTTGACCACTTGCTTATAGAATAATTCAATAGCTATCTTCACTTGACATGAGGAAAGGGTTAGAATGAACACTACATATTTTGAAAATCAATTAACCATTACCATGATGGAACTTATGCCATTAACCTTTAGGAATCTGCCAATGAAATCCATAAAAATTGACACTTAAGGTTTCATTGGAATAGGCAATGGTTTGAGCAACCCACTTATTTACGTATATTAGCTTTGTCTTATTGACTAATGATACAAGTCTTCATATATACCTCAACATCATTTTCCATCTTTAGCCAATGATAACTATAGGACAACAAGGCTATCATCTTCACACTAGGATGATTAGCCCATTGAGAGTCATGACACTTTTACATCATGACACTTTTACAAAATCTCCTTTCTCAAGCTTACACCACATGGAACAAACAAATGGTTACCCTTAGCATCATCAAGTTAGTATCATCTTACCACACCTTCTTTTACTTACATAAGTTTTTAATAATCTATGTCATATGGAGCTTATGCCTTGATTTTTGTCTAGTAAGTCACTTTGCACTTAAATGAAGGCAACAACAAGTTCTTGCACTTGTTAATGACTTAAGGGATTAATGACTTAAGGGATCTGGTACTTAATTATGCCTTCCTAACTTGTGTTCCCAAACAAAGTTGTATACTGCCAAAGACTCTTACTATCAAGTTTGTCTTGCAAAGACCTTCTTTTGAGTTTGGAAGAATGTGTTGCCATATGATCCATGCAAACCATAAACTTGGTCCTCAATAAGTAGACCTACCAAATGTGAAGGCAATACACAACAATAAGCATTTCCTTTTCATAAGCTAAGTATTGTTATTCTGCCTTGTTAAGTTTTCAGCTTTTGTAAGCAATAAGGTAACCTTCTTGGACAAGCACACCATTTACGAATTTGTCAAATGTATCAATAATGATATCAAAGGGTAACTCAAAGTTGGGTAGTTGCAATACTAGTTTCATCAATACTATTACCTTTAACTTATCAAAAGTTTCTTAATATGGTTCACCTCTATAGTCAATCTTTCTTAAGCAAGTCGGTGAAAGGGGCCACCTTTTTGGAGTAACCTTGCACAAACTGCCAATAGTAGTTATACAAGTTAAAAAAAGGACTATAATTTTGAGACTTTGGTAAGGGTTAACCCTTCTACAATGGCATGAATCTTTCCCTTATCCATTCTTATATGCCCTTAACTAATACTATGCCCAAAGAACATTATTTCTTGCCAAGCAAAGTCATGCTTTTTTTTCTTAACATATAATTAGTTTTCCCTTAATTGAGACAACACCATTCAAAGGTAAGATAAATGATCTTTAAAGGACTCACTATACACATCAAGATATACCACCACAAATCAATTAATAGTCATGAAATACATCATTCATTAAATTGCAAAAAGTAGTAAGGGCAATGGTCAAATCAAAGGGCATTACAAGGAACTTATAGGAGTTATAATGTGTGGTGCATGTCATATTTCCCTCGTCTCCTTTCTCAATTCTAACTTACCAATATCTTGAATGCAAATGCAACTTATTAAAGTATATTGCATTGGCTAATTGATCTAACAAGTTCATTATTAATGACATAAGATACTTATTCTTCACCATTACCTTATTCAAAGTATTATAATCCACACACATTTGTAAAGAGTCATCATGTTTCTTTTGGAACAACATTAGGACACTATAAAAGGCTTTAAAGGTCTAAATCAAGCTTATATCCAACAAATCCATCAATTACTTTCTCAATTTTGTGGTCAGTGGTATGCCTAAGGGGAAGGCACTTTGGTAGCTCTAAATGCATCATGTCTATAAAGTCACCCAATAGTTTAGCAACACCATTGGGCACCCCAACTATAACCCTTTCCTTAATTTCAATTAATATAACCAAGTATATGACCTCACTATTTTTCAAGCCATGCTACACTTACATAGTAGAAAGCATACCACTTGATTTTCCATTAGTGCTAGTTGGGGGAGTTGTTTTGCCTATAATAAAGTAAGAATAGTTTTCATGCATGATCATTAACCCACCTAAATGAGGTAATAAAGCAACTTTTCCATGCATAAAAAATTCAACTCTTAAAATGGTGTCAAAATCATCTAATATCAGAACTAAAAAGTTAAGATAATCAATTCAATTACCAATGGTTATCTTCACAACTATTTTTGTGCCAAGCTACCTTCATTTGACTGCTACTTTTGGTGAATTTTAACCCAAATGATTTTACCATTTGTTGAGCAACAAAGTTGTGCATGGCACTAGTGTCAGCCATTGTCATCAACTCTCAATTGCTAAGCCTAATCTTCACATACATTAGGTCAAATTATGGAGCACTTTCTGCTTAATTTGCATTCACCAATTGTAAAGGATTTACATGAGAAGGGCCACTTTCACCTATGATAGTGCTTTTCTCACCCTTCTTACAACCATGGAACTTAACTTTTCTCTCTCAAGGTATTCCCTAGCATGATAAAGGTCATTATAAATGAAACAATTAAAATTAGACTTCCTTTTAAATTATGCCCATTGGTAGCCTTGTCTTTATCCTTGCCTCCATCTTAGAGCTTTTTGTTCTTCTTACACTCCTTCTTTTTGTCCTTACCTTTGATCTACGTTCCTGCAGAAAATTAGAGGACTTATTAATCCCAAAATCAACCAAACTGTCGATAACAATTATGGTAAAAGGTAAGTCCTTAACACCTTACCTTTTTAGCTTGATTTAAGCCTATGGTCAAAAACCTAATAGAAAGTTGAAGAGTTTGTCTTCATTCAACATGTCCCAAATATCAAGCATCATGAAATTGAATTCTTTCACATAGTTTCACACTATATGTTATGATTTAGTTTCTTCAAGGATTCCCTTGCAACCTAAGATGTGTTGTAAGGAAGAAATTGATGCCTTAATTCCTTTTTTAAACTTTCCCACATCTTAATTCAAGGTTTACTCATACTTGCATCATCATCAAGCCTATTCTACTACCATAGCTTGGTGTCCTTGGTAAGATACATGTTAGTAAGTGTCACTTTCTCCTCATTTAGCACTTAGGTAGCCATGAAGTATTTCTTCATGTCTTATAAAAAAATTTTCAATTACCTTACCATCGCACTCTTCCTCCAAGGCTTTAAACTTTGGTACCTTTATCTTTCAAAAGGTACAATAGCCACACTTGGTTGGCTATATATTTCCTTTTTTAAGACAGTAACATCTCACTTTTCGTCGCCAAAGTGATTAATCTATGCAAAATCAAGATTATCATAATTAAATTGCAAAAGACATACCGATTTTTCTAACTCCTCAAGTCTTATCAAAATTAAGAGAACTTGCACATTAGGGACATCACCAAGATCCTTTTCAATCTAACTCACCCATTCCTACATCGCATCAAAATCTGATTCACTAATCATAAATCAAATCATAGTGCTTTAATACTAATTGTCATAGGGCCAATCATTTCACTTAACCCTTATGCCTTGTGATGACACTAGATTGTACTTAGACTTAACCATTTTAACACACACAAAGCACAAGCACACTTACAAGAATCATTTCCTAACCTTTATTTCTTTCATCACAAAGTACAAAGGATTTACCAATGGTTTTATACAAGTGTTTCTCTTAATAATTTTGTAGAAAGCCTTGGCTACCATTATACATATATATATATATATATATATATATATATATATATATATATATATATAGAGAGAGAGAGAGAGAGAGAGAGTTAGTAGTTAACACTCCTAAACACCTAAGGACATGTATAATTTGGCTATCAAACTAATCATGCATAGTGGGGATCTCTACTCTTAAGAGCAATCACACACTTTTTTTGCCAGAATATATAATTATATTGGATGAAAGCTTGATCTCTTAATAAGACCTTGATCAACCACTCTCTTTGGCCACCTATGATCTCCTTCTCTTAAAGAAAACATGCCAACTCATTACCTTAGATAAAGCTTTAACTTCTTACCATTTTTACCACTAACACCTACGCCCATGTTTTGGCAAAGAATCACATTCATGATCACCCTATTTTGTGGGGTATGAGATATAATCTAACTTGATTTGCCCTCCAATCTCTTGATTTGTTAATTTTCCTACAATTAGCCTTGTACAACATTAGCCTAGGCTTGAAGCCCATGGTTAATGACCTATTAATCTTGTAGTTAATCCTCAAAACATATTTTAACTACTTATAACAAGCTCTCATAACATTAGCTTAAACCTAAATTAATCTGCTGACATTGATTGACTTTGGTAAGAGATATGCACTATCTTACTAAAGAGTATTTGGAAATTTGGTTGTTTAATAGAAAGAGATATTAATGTATTTGAACTGTCACTTAACTACCAACAACGTGCTATTGTCACAAGCCTATGGATTTATTGCTCCCTACCTATGTAGCCTTAAGAATACTTCCCAAGCAACCTTCTCACACTCAACTCACAAAAACCTTTTGAAGAGAAACTTTATAGGTATATTTCCCTTGTAAAGTGGGTGTGTTCCAAATGAGAGGGAGAAGGTCCCCTTTTATACAAGTATTGGACAAGCCACAACCGTTAGATCGCTCTTTGATCTAATGATGGATATCATATCCCTTCAACTTCCTATCTACATACATTTATTAGCATTTATTACATGGTTGGTTCCAATGTATTGCCTTTCCCTAGGAGCCTTCTACATTCATAGTATTGCCCTTCCTTAGGAGACATCTACATTCTACGTATTATCCATCCCTAGGTGCAAAGGACTATGACATTCTCCCTCACCTAATCAGGCGACACCCTTGTCGCTTCTTCAATGTGGTATATGTCAATCTCCTTCTTAAATTGCCAAAGAGTTTTAGTAGGTTCCCAACTAGCTTCTTTTTCTAGAAGACCCTTCTACTGGATAAAGTATTCACACTTCGGTGTATAATACCACTTCTGTATGACCCAATCTACCATTATGGATTTGACTTCTCGATCATATAAAGTTTTCACTCCGAGTGGTGCTCACTGTGACTCCCCTCGATTTGGATCTTCCTCATTTACATGGTAAGGTTTAAGCATACTCACATGGAAAATTGGATGTACCTTTAATTTTGGCTGCAGCTCTAGCTTGTATGCAACCTTCTCGACCTGTTGTATCACTCAACATGGCCTTTCGTAGTGATAAATCAGCCCCTTGTGCACATCCTTGTGCCAAAGAATGGCGTCTAGTTTGGCTAGCACCAAGTCCTTGACTTGGAACTCTATATGTCGTCGCTTTTTGTCAACCCACTTATTCATGCATTTGGAGGCTTTACATAAACATGCCCTTACCAAGTTCGCTTGTTCTTGCCAATCTTTGGCAAACTTGTATGCAGGTGGGCTATTTCCCTGATAGCCCAATGCAACCACACTAAGAGTTTGTGGTTGTTGCCCATTCACGATCTCAAATGGACTCTAGTCGGTAAACTCACTTCGCTATAAGTTGTAGGAGAATTAGGCTACATCAATCAACTTCATCCAATTTGTCTGCGTTGTGCTCACATAGTGTTAAAGATAAATCTCTAAGAGTGCATTAACCCATTTGATTTGACCATCAGTTTGAGGGTGTAGGCTTGTAAAGAGATTCAATTCTGATCTCAGTAGCTTGAATAATTCAGATCAGAAATGCCCTGTGAATCAAGAGTCGTGATCACTCACGATTGTTTATGGGACTCCCCAATACTTGACCACATGCTTCATGAATAACTTGGCTGCCTCCTTAATCGAGCAATCCTTTGTTGCTGGTACAAATGTTGCATACTTGGAGAATCTATCCACCACGACCATAAGAGTCCGACATCCTTCGGACTTAGGCAAATTTACTATGAAGTCCATGGAAACGCTCTTCCATGGACGAGTTAGGATAAGAAGTGGCTCTAGGAACCCTACCGACGAACGTTGTTCAAATTTGTCTTGTTGGCAAACAAGGCAACTCTTTACATAGGCTTCAACGTCATCCCACATCTAAGGCCAATAGTATTGATCTTCGACAAGGGTCAAGGTACGGTAAATCCTTGGATGACCCACCCACTTCGAATCATGGCACTCGCATAACACCTCTTTCCTTAACTTCCCATGGAGTGACACATATAGTTATCACCCTTTTGTGTATAGAAGATCATCCTCGCACCAAAACCATCGAGTCTTGCCCTCTTGGGTACGATTTGAGCCTTCTAATCATGTTTAAGTCCCTCCTTGATGTGGTCAACCCATGGACAACTAGGTTGACTCACCGTGTTTGCCAGCTCCATCTTCTGGCTAAGGGCATCGGCTACAGAGTTAGCCTTCCTTGGCTTATACTTCATCATATAGTCAAACTCTGCTAGAAAATCCTGCCACTAAGCTTGCTTCAGACTCAATTTCCTTTAGGTCTAAAAATAACTCGTGGCCATGTTGTCCATCCTTAAAATGAACCTAGACCCTAGGAGATAATGTCTCCACGTCCATAGGCAATAGACCACTGCAGTCATCTCCTTCTCTTGAATGGTATACTATCACTCGGTATCGTTCAACTTTTGTGACTCATATGCCATTAGATGCCCCTCCTACATAAGAACACCACCAATAGCAAAATCTGAAGAATTAGTCTCTAACTCAAAAGGCTTGGTGTGATCGGGCAACACTAGCATCGGCTCTTCAATCATGGTTTGCTTCAACTGATCAAATGCCTTCTGGCATCAATCCATCCATTCTCGCAGTTTCTCCTTCTTTAGCATGTCCATGAGTGGCACGATGATATTTGAGTAGTTCCGAATGAAATGCCAGTAGTAGTTGGTGAGGCCAAGAAATGATCTTAACTCCGTCACTTTCATCGGTGGCTCCCATTCAACGATGGCTCGGATCTTCACAGCCTCCATTTGTACTTGTCCGCCCCCGATAATGTGCCCTAAGAATGGAACTTCCTTTTGGGCAAAGGCATATCTCTCGCGTTTGACATATAAGTCATTTTCATGCAAAACTTGAAAAACCTATCTTAAGTGCTCGATGTGCTCCTTGAGCGTTCAACTGTATACAACAATGTTATCAAGGTAAACCACTACAAATTGATCTAGGAATGGGTGCAATACCTTGTTCATAAGAGTGTAAAATGTGGTTGAAGCATTGGTTAGGCTGAATGGTATGACGAGGAACTCATACAAACCATAACGCATCACACATGCTGTCTTCGGCAATCTAGACTTGATAATAACCCAACTGGAGATCATGCTTGGTGAACCAACGTGTTATACCAAGTTGATCGAAGAGATCCGCAATGAGTGGGATCGGGTACTTGTTTTTTATGGTCAGCTTGTTCAACGCCGGTAATTTATGCACATTCAGAGTGACCCGTCATGCTTTTTTTGAAACAGGACAAGAGCACTGAATGGAGACTTAGATAGCCGATGTACCCAACATCGAGTAGCTTCTTTAGTTGTTTCCTTAGTTTTTCCAATTCAGGGGGCGCCATGCAATACAACGTTATGGCAGATGGTTAAACATTAAGCACTAGTTCGATCCAATGATCCACTTCTCTTCGAGGTGGAAGCTTCTTGGACAACTTAGGAGGCATCACATCCTTGAACAAATCAAGGACTTGGTTTACTGCTATCAGGACTTTGCTCTCTTCGCCCTTGTTGTCCTCGGTCCTCAAGGTTGCTAGGATGGTCACCTCACCCTTCTTCACTCCTTTAATAAGTTGTATTGTCAAGATCATCTTTCGATCACGATCCAACTTACGATGGACCAAAATCACGCATCAGCACCATTTGTCCAGCACACAAATACACTCAGCAAAGGGCACTATAACTGCATGGATCTTATCCAAAAATTTCAACCTAATGACAAAGTCATAGTCATTAAGGGGAATTACCTCAAGGGTCTCTTGGCTTCTCCATTACCTAATCTGAAACTCCACGTCCCTAGCAATCCCAATAGCAGGGACCTCCTAGGAGTTGATAGTTTTGAGCCACCTAGCTCTTTTTTTAACCTGAAGGTTAAGTTTCTTTGCAGCTTATTTCGATACGAAGAGATCGGATGCCCCAGTATCCACGAACACACTCATCATGGTTTCTCTGATCTTTAAATCTGCAAACATAAGTCCTTTTGCCTCCTTTGCCTTCTTGCACTTGATTAAGCTAAGGATCCACAACAAACCTAATCGTGCCTTCTCTTTTGGCTTATCTTCTTTACAGAGGGCAGCCAGCTTGGTCTTGTTTGGCCAATCTCACGCCATATGTGGACCATCATAAAAGAAGCATTTGTAAGTATGTACCTTCCTATGTCCTCCACTGCTAGATTCTGCATAAGCCTTGGAAGGGCCAGCCGATGGTCTACCTCCATTTGGGTGATTGAATCTGCCCCGATCTCCCCCACCATTGGCCTTATCCTTTGTACGGGAGTCTGACTGGGAGGTGGAAGGTGTCCTATACTCTACGAGAGATTCAACCATCGGAATGGCCGTTGTAAGGTCTCCCACTTGGAACCACTTCAACTCTTATTTGGTCCATGACTTGAGACCACTCATGAACTGATGGTACAGCTCTGTCTTGTTCATTGAAGGGATTTGGAGCAGAATGTCATGGACGGGTTAAGGATGACCCGACTCCCACATCGAATAGAAATAGAGGGATCTTAGGCCATATAAGCATGGGTGATGCAAAACCTAATAGGCTGTCTTTTAAGGAGAAAGTAATGACTCCGTGACCGATAGTATTAGTGTCGACCTAACTTTGACTTCGGTGTCTCTCGTCAAGTACTTCATGTGGAAGAAATAAATAGGGGAGGCACCAATTCCCAATGAGGAAGTCAATGGATTCGGTGGGGGAAAATGTCACGAACAGGTTAGGTGCAACCCGACTCCCACATCAGATAGAAAGAGGGGGATCTTGGGTTATATAAACGTAGGTGTTACATACCCTAACAGGCTACCTTTTAAGGAGACAGTAATGACCCATGACAGATGGTATCAGAGCTAACCCAACCCCAATTCCAATGTTTCTTGTCAAGTGCTTTACGTGGAAGAAGTAGGTAGGGGGAGGCCTTAATTCCTTATGAGGACATTGATGGATTCAGTGGGGGAGAATGTCATGGATAAGTTATATCACGGATGAATTATGTCACGAACGAGTTAGGTATAACCCGACTCCTACATCAAATAAGAAGAGGGGGATCTTTGGCCATATAAGCATGGGTGCTGCACACTTTAACAGGCTATCTTTTAAAGAGAAAATAACGACCCTATGACAGATGGTATCAGAGCTGACCCGACCTTGACTATGGTGTCTCCCACCAAGCGCTTCATGTGGAAGAAATAGGTAGGGGGAGGCCCCGATTCCCGATGAGTACATCGATGGATTCGGTGGGAGAGAATGTCATGAACAAGTTATGTCACGGATGGATTAGATACAACCAGACTCCCACCTCGTATAGGAAGAAGGGGATCTCGAGCCATATAAGTGTGGGTGTTGTATACCTTAACAAGTTGCCTTTAGGGAGAAAGTAATGACCCCGTAACAGATGGTATCAACACCGACTTGACCTCGACTCTAGTGTCTCTCGCCAAGCACTTCACGTGGAAAAAGTAGGTAAGGGGAAGCTCCGATTCCCGATGAGGACATTAATAGATTCGGAGGGGGAGAATGTTAAGGACGAGTTAGGTATGGCCCAACTCTCACATCGGATAGAAAGAAGGGGATCTTGGGCCATATAACCATGAGTGTTGCACACCCTAATAGGTTGCCTTTTAGGAGAAAGTAATGACCTCATAATAGATGGTATCAAAGCCGACCCAACCCCAACTCTGGTGTCTCCTACTAAGTGTTTCACGTGGAAGAAATAGGCAGGGAGAGGCCACGATTCCCGACCAGGACATCAATGGATTCAATAGGAGAGAATGTCACAGACGGGTCATGTCACGAACGAGTTAGGTACAACCCAACTCCAACATCAAATAAGAAAAGGGGGATCTTGGGCCATATAAATAAGGGTGTTGCACAACCTAACAAGCTACCTTTTAGGGAGAAAGAAATGACCCCGTGATAAATGGTATCCGAGTTGGTCTGACCCTAATTACAGTGTCTCCTACCAAGTGCTTCACGAGGAAGAAATAGGTAGGGGGAGGCCCTAATTTCCGACTAGTACGTCAATAGATTCGGTAGGGGTGAATGTCATGGATGGGTTATGTCATGGACGAGTTAGGTACGACTCAACTCCCACATCAAATAAGAAGAGGGAAATATTGGGCCATATAAGCGTGGGTGTTGCACAACATAACAGGCTACCTTTTAGGAAGAAAGTAATGACCCCATGACAGATGGTATCAAAGCCGACCCAACCTCGATTGCAGTGTCTCCTACCAAGCACTTCACGTGGAAAAAGTAGGCAAAGTGAGGCCTCGATTCCTGACGAGTACGTCGATGGATTCGGTGGGAGAGAATGTCACAGACAGGTTAAGTATGACCCGACCCCCATATCGAATAGGAAGAGGGAGATCTTAAGCCATATAAGTGTGGGTACTGGACACCCTAACAAGCTGCTTTTTAAGGAGAAAGTAAAGACCCTATGACAGATAGTATCAAAACTAACTTGACCCTGACTCTAGTGTCTCCCCTTAAGTGCTTCACGTGGAAGAAATAGGTAGAAAGAGGTCCCGATTCCCGCCAAGGACGTCAATGGATTTGGTGGGGGAAAATGTGACGGATGGGTTAGGTACGACCCAACTCTCACATCGGATAAAAAAAAGGGGGATATTGGGCCGTATAAGCGTGGGTGCTACACACCCTAACAAGTTGCCTTTTAGGGAGAAAGTAATAACCCCATGACAGATGGTATTAGTGCCAACCTAACCCCCACTCCGGTGTCTCCTACCAAGTACTTCACGTGGAAGAAATAGGCAGAGGGAGGCCTTGATTCCCGACGAAGACGTCGATGGATTTGGTGAGGGAGAATCTCAAGGATGGGTTATATACGACTCGACTCCCACATCGGATAGGAAGAGGGGGATTTAGCACCATATAAGTATGGGTGTTGTACACCCTAACAGGTTGCCTTTTAGGAGAAAGTAATGACCTCATGACAGATGGTATCAGAGCCGACTCAACCCCGACTCTGATGTCTCCTGCTAAGCGTTTCACGTGGAAGAAGTAGGCAGAGAGAGGCCACGATTCTCAACGAGGACATCGATAAATTTGGTGGGGAAGAATGTCACGGACAGGTCATGTCACGGATATTTTAGATACGACCCGACTCCTACCTCAAATAGGAAAAGAAGGATTTTAGGTCATATAAGCGAGGGTGTTGCACAACCTAACAAGTTACCTTTTAGGGAGAAAGAAATGACCCCGTGATAAATGGTATTAAAGCCGACCCGACCCTGATTATAATGTCTCCCACCAAGCGCTTCACGTGAAAGAAGTAGGCAGAGGGAGGCCCCGATTCCCGATGAGTACGTCAATGGATTCGGTGGGAGTGAATGTCACGGACGGGTTATGTCACGGATGAGTTAAGTACAACCCGACTCCCACATCAGATAGGAAGAAAGAAATATTAGGCCATATAAGTATTGGTGTTACACAACCTAATAGGTTGTCTTTTAGGAAGAAAGTAATGACCCCGTGACATATGGTATCAAAGCTTACTCGACCCCGACTGCAGTGCCTCCCACCTAGTGCTTCACGTGGAAGAAGTAGGCAGGGGAAAGCCCCAATTCCCGATAAGTACGTCGATAGATTCGGTGGGAGAGAATGTCACGGATGGGTTAAGTACGACCTGACCCCCATATCGGATAAGAAGAGGGGGACCTTGGGCCATATAAACTTGGATGCTAGACACCCTAATAGGTTGCCTTTTAGAGAGAAAGTAAAGACCCTGTGACAGATGGTATCAAAGCTGACTTGACCCCGACTCTAGTGTCTCCCGCTAAGTGCTTCACGTGGAAGTAGGCAGAAGAAGGTGCTGATTCTCGACGAGGACATCGATGGATTTAGTGGGGGAGAATGTCACAAACAGGTTAGGTACGACCAAACTCCCACATTGGATAGAAAAAGGGAGATCTTAGGCCATAGAAGCGTGGATGCTACACACCCTAACAAGCTGCCTTTTAGAGAGAAAGTAATGATCCCGTGACAAATGGTATCAGTGCCAACCTGACCCCAACTCCGGTGTCTCTCGCCAAGCGCTTCACGTGGAAAAGGTAGGCAAAGGAAGGCCCTGATTCTCGATGAGGATGTCAATGAATTTGGTGGGGGAGAATTTTACGGATGAGTTATGTCACGGATGAGTTAGGTACAACCCGACTCCCACATTAGATAGGAAAAAGGAGATCTTGGGCCACATAAGTGTTAGTGTTGCATAACCTAACAAGCTGTCTTTTAAGGAGAAAGTAATAACCTTATGACAAGTGATATCAAAGCTGACCTGACCTCAACTACGGTGTCTCCTACCAAGAGCTTCACGTGGAAGAAGTAGGTAAGGGGAGGCCCCAATTTCTAACGAGGACGTCGATGTATTCGGTGGGGGAGAATGTCAAGGACGGGTTAGGTATGACCCGACTCCCACATCGGATAAGAAGAAGGGGATCTTAGGCTATATAAGTGTGGGTGTTGCACACCCTTATAGGTTGCATTTCAGGGAAAAAGTAATGACCTTGTAACAGATGGTATTAGAGCCGACCCAACCCCGACTCTAGCATCTCCCACCAAGCGCTTCACATGGAAGAAATAGGCAGGGAGAGGCCTCAATTCCCGACAAGACATCGATGGTATTGGTGGGGGAGAATGTCAATGATGAGTTAGGTATGACCCAACTCCCATATCGGATAGAAAGAAGGGGATATTGGGTCATATAAACACGGGTGCAATACACCCTAACAAGCTACCTTTTAAGGAGAAAGTAATGACCCCATGACAAATGGTATCAAAGCTGACCCAACCCTGACTTCGGTGTCTCCCGCCAAGCGTTTCACGTGGAAGAAGTAGGCAGGGGGAGGCCTCGATTCTTGACGTGTAAGTCGATGGATTCAGTGGGGGAGAATGTCATAGACGGGTTAAGTTTGACCCAACTCCCGCATCAGATAGGAAGAGGGGGATCTTAGGTCATATAAGCATGGGTACTACACACCTTAACAGGTTGCTTTTTAGGGAGAAAGTAATGACGCTGTGATAGATTGTATCGGAGCCAACCCGACCTCGACTCCGGTGTCTCCCACCAAGCATTTCACGTGGAAGAAGTAAGTAAGGGAAGACCCCAATTTTTAACAAGTACAGTGATGGATTAAGTAGGAAAGAATGTCACGAATGGCGAATCAAACCAATGGGTTGGTCGTTAGTTATGCCCGACTCCCACATCGGAAAAGAAGGGGGAGATCTTAAGCTATATAAGTGTGGGTGCTGCACACCCTAACAAGGTGCCTTTTAGGGAGAAAGTAATGACCCCGTGACAAATGGAATCAAAGCTGACCTCACCCCATCTACAGTATCTCCCGCCAAGTGCTTCACGTGAAAGAAGTAGGCAGGGGGAGGCCCCGATTCCCGATGAGTACATCGATGGATTCGGTGGGGGAGAATGTCAAGGACCTTTGGATAGGAAGAGGGAGATCTTAGGTCATATAAGCGTGGGTGCTGCACTCCCTAACAAGGTACCTTTTAAGGAGAAACTAATGACCTCGTGACAGAGGGGATCAGAGCCGAGCCAACCTAACCCCAACTACGATGTCTCCCGCCAAGTGCTTCACACGGAAGAAGTAAGCAGGGGGAGACCCCGATTCCCAACGAGTACGTCAATGGATTTGGTGGGGATGAATGTTATGGACAGGTTATGTTACAAACAAATTAGGTACGACTCGACTCCCCCATTAAATAGGAAGTGGGGAATATTGGGCGATATAAGCATGGGTGTTGCACAACCTAACAGGTTGCCATTTAGGGAAAAGGTAATGACCTCATGACAGATGGTATCAGAGCTGACCCGACCCCAACTGTAGTGTCTCCCACGAAGAGCTTCATATGGAAGAAGTAGGCAAGGGGAGGCCTCGATTCCTGACGAGTACGTTGATGGATTCAGTGGGAGAGAATGTCACGAACGAGTTAAGTATGACCCGACCCCCACATCGGATAGGAATAGGGGGATCTTAGACCATATAAGTGTGGGTGCTAGACACCTTAACAGGTTGCCTTTTAGGGAGAAAGTAAAACCCCGTGACAAATGATATCAAAGTCGACTTGACCCCGACCCTGGTGTCTCCCGTTAAGCGCTTCACGTGGAAAAAGTAGGCAAAAGGAGGTTCCGATTCCCGGTAAAGATGTTGATGGATTCGGAGGGGGAGAATGTCACGGATGAGTTAGGTACGACTTAACTCCCACATCGGATAAAAAGAAAGGGATCTGAGGCCATATAAGCATGGGTGCTACATGCCCTAACAAGCTGCATTTTAGGGAGAAAGTAATGACCCCGTGACAGATGGTATCAGTGCCAACCCGACCCCAATTTCGGTGTCTCCCGCCAAGTGCTTCACGTGGAAGTAGGCAGGGGGAGATCTCGATTCCCGACGAGGATGTCAATGGATTTGGTGGGGGAGAATGTCACGAATGGGTTATGTCATGGATGAGTTAGGTACAACCCAACTCCTACATCAAATAAGAAAAGGGGGATCTTAGGCTACATAAGCATGGGTGTTGCACAACCTAACAAGCTACCCTTTAGGGAGAAAGTAATGACCATATGACAGATGGTGTCAGAGTCGACTCGACTTCGACTACAGTGTCTCCCACCAAGCACTTCACATGGAAAAAGTAAGCAAGGGGAGGCCCCAATTCCCGACAAGTATGTCGATGGATTCAGTGGGGGAGAGTATTACGGACAGGTTATGTCACAAACGAATTAAGTACGACCCGATTCCCACATTAAATAGGAAGAAGGGGATTTTGGGCTATATAAGCCTGGGTGTTGCACAACCTAACAAGTTGCCTTTTAGGGAGAAAGTATTGACCTCATGACAAATGATATCAAAGCCAACCTGACCCCAACTACAGTGTCTCCTGCCAAGAGCTTCATGTGGAAGAAGTAGGTAGGGGGAGGCCTTGATTCTCGATGAGGACATCGATGGATTTGGTAGGGGAGAATATCAAAGACGGATTAGGTAGGACCCAACTCCCACATTGGATAAGAAGAGGGGGATCTTAGACCATATAAATATGGGTGTTGCACACCTTAATAAGCTGTCATTTAAGGAGAAAGTAATGACCCTGTGAAAAATGGTATCAGAGCCAACCTGACCTCAACTCTAGTGCCTCCTGTCAAGTGCTTCACGTGGAAGAAGTAAGTAGGGGGTGATTTTTATTCCCAATGAGAACGTCGATGGATTTAATGAGGGAAAATGTCAAGGATGGGTTAGGTACGACCCGACTCCCATATCAGATAGAATGAGGGGGATCTTAGGCCATATAAACATGGATGCTACACACCCTAACAGCCGACTTGACCCAAACTCTGGTGTCTCCCGCCAAGTGTTTCACGTGGAAGAAGTAGGCAAGGGGAGGCCCCGATTCCCGATGAGTACGTCGATAGATTCGGTAGGGGAGAATGTCATGGACGGGTTATGTCACGGACAGGTTATGTCACGGACAAGTTAGGTACGACCCAAATCCCACATCAAATAGGAAGTAATGACCCCATGATAGATGGTATCAAAGCCAACTCAAACCCAAGTCTGGTGTCTCTTGCCAAACGCTTCACATGGAAGTAGGCAGGGGGAGGCTCCGATTCCCGATGAGTACGTCAATGGATTCGGTGGGGGAAAATGTCATAAACGGATTAGGTTTGACCTGACTCCCACATCGGAGAGGAGGAGGGAAATCTTGGGCCATATAAGTGTGGGTGCTACACACCTTAATAGGCTGCCTTTTAGGGAGAAAGTAATGATGCTGTGACAGATGGTATCAGAGCTAACCCAACGTTGACTTCGGTGTCTCCCACTAAGCGTTTCACATGGAAGAAGTAGGCAGGAGGAGACCTTGATTCCCAACGAGTACGACGATGGATTCGATAAGAGAGAATGTCACGAATAGGCGTATTAGAGCAATTGGTTGGTCCTTAGGTACGCTCGACTCCCACGTCAGAGAAGAAGGAGGGGATCTTAGGTTATATAAATGTGGGTGTTGCACACCCTAACAAGCTACCTTTTAAGAAGAAAGTAATGTCCCCATGACAGATGATATCAAAGCCAACCCGACCCTAACTCCGATGTCTCCCACCAAGCGCTTCATGTGGAAGAAGTAGGCAGGGGGAGGCCTCGATTCCTGACGAGGACGTCGATAGATTCGGTGGGGGAGAATGTCACGGACGGCTTAGGTCACGGACGAGTTAGGTACAGCCGACTCCCACATCAGATAGGAAGTGGGGGATCTTGGGCCATATAAGTGTGAGTACTGCACACCCTAATAGGTTGCCTTTTAGGGAAAGTAATGACCTCGTGACAAGAAACTCCGAAAAATGCTTCACGTAGTCACAAACTACACCCCTTTGTGAAAGACGCTTTAGCTCGTCGCAAGCTTCTTCTTCAGCATATAGGGGATAGTAATTCTGTTGAAACTCCTCAACGAATCTATCCTAGGTCATGATAGGATCTCCACACCTATCATTTGACCGATGACGCCACCACAACAAGACATTATCAGCTAAATACATAGATGCAGTGTTTACTCGTGATTGGCTGTCGTTGATCCCTATGACTTGGAAATATCACTCCATATACCTTAGGAAGTTGTCCACATCCTTGGCCACTCGCATGCCCTTGAACTCCTTCAGCTTGGGTGCATCAGTACGTGGTCTTTGCACAGTGATCACCTCGTTCACGCATGCTACCTCCAACTCTGCAAGCTTTCCCTTAAGCTCTGCTATCTCTGCACACATAGACGCCATCATAGCCTCCAAGGATTTGTCCTGTTAATGGAGTTCTACCCTTACGGTCCCCAACAACTTACCTTGAAGTTCTCTCTTGTTGACTTTAAGCTCCTACATCTTAACCACGAGCTCCTCCCTTTAGGCATCTACACCTTTGATGAATTGGGTCAGGTCATCAACTGAACCTTAGAAATCAATGACGAATGATTCAATCTTTGTTATACGATGTGTCAGGTCCCCTATTAGATCCCTCAAACTTAAAACAACACGATTCTTCTTTCCCTTGGCAGCAGCACCTCTATCGGCCTTCCTCTCACAATCATCGCGATCATCACCCCTGATGAGTGCTTTATCAGAATATGGCTTTGCTATAATGCTTGGAATGAATCAAATTTGATACCACTTGTCACAAGCCTATGGATTTATTGCTCCCTACCCGTGTGGCCTTAAGAATACTTCCCAAGTAGCCTTCTCACACTCAACTCACAAAGACCTGTTGGAGAGAAACTTTATATGTATATTTCACTTGTAGAGTGGGTGTGTTCCAAATGAGGGGAAGAGGTCCCCTTTTATACAAGTATTGAACAAGCCACAACCGTTAGATCCCTCCTTGATCTAATGGTGGATATCACATCCTTTCAACTTTCTATCTAGATATATTTACCAGCATTTATATATGGTTGGTTTCAATGTATTGCCCTTCCCTATAAGCCTTTTACATTCATAGTATTGCCCTTCCCTAAGAGGCGTCTACATTCAACGTAATGTCCATCCCTAATGTCCATCCCTAGGTGCAAATGACCGTGACATTATCGTGTCACTAGCAAACACGGTCGTACCAATCAACAACTTAAATACCTTTTACACTTGACACCAATACTTTAACCTCCCTTAGTATACTATTGTACTATACACATATTCTTATTTCACCTTACTTACTTGGGTACCCACACTCAAATTTTCATTTGACACCAATTTGCTTATATTCTTAAGCTTATAGGCTTAAGAGACTAACATTGTGAGTCAAGATTATTAATATGATTTTTGATGGATATGTCGTACAAGTGAAAATTGGCATACACATATAATAAGGTGTTTGTTATAATTAGTCATTTTTTTTAAACATAACTTACTTATGATCTTATACCAAACAAAATTTATTTTATTATTTATTATTTTAAGTAGATCTCATTTATGATGTAGTATAAAATTATAAATAAATTACACTAAAAAAAAAGTCAAAATAGAAATTTCCTTACTCTAACACGTAAATTTACACTATATTCGTTTGCTAAAACTCGTAAACAATTATAACACTAACTCAAATTTGAAAATTAATCAACTCCTTTCCTCTTTGTCGCATTGAGTGTGAGTCGTCGAACGTTAGACTTGATGTTTGGACTCGAACTCTACGAGTTAGGCCAAGTCAATTGAGTACGGCAAAGGAGGATACAACTATGGATCAAACCCAGATCTCTATGCACACTGTAGCACGAGCCATCTTAAAATGAACGGGCATGGAAGGATCTACCAACTGCTGCCAGTTGACCATACTTGCTCCAAAGTAACACTAGCAAGCAAAATTCAAAAACACTCGGATGGACAACATAACATGACAATGGGTAGGTCTCCTTATGTGACATGATAACAAGGAGGTCTCCTTACCGGTCGCACCAATTCCGCAAGGTTATAACCTCCATACTAGAAATAAAGGTTTCGTGAGGCTAAGGCCACGTGAGCACATCTGCAGTTTGTAGGCACCTAAGAGGAGCTATGTAAATCGGTTACCTCGTACTACTCTGACTTTCCTATGGTTAGAATGACTGGTTATGTTGGATTGGCTGTCCTGGTGGCGAGAGACAATGGTATTTCATGAAGATGCTCTACTTATCTTTATGGCCAAAACATACAAGAGGCAACAAGAAAGCATGCAAAGGAGGAAAGAAATTTACTAAGTGTGTGTACGTTGGATTCAAACTGAAAGATGCGCGTGATTACGTTGGACTGCATTACACCGTCAGGTGGGTCAACTTCCTTTATTACTCTTGTAGGTGCTGCTGCATATTTAACAATTCTACCACCGTAACGAGACAAGTGTTTTATGACGTTTATCATAGGTTACAAAAGATAGAAAAAGGGTCACTATAAGTTTATACTGACATTTTTCCCAAATGTTACCTAAATGTCGCTTTAATTAATGTTGGTATGTGTTATAATAACATTTTGGAGAGACATTGTGGTGATAAAATATAATAACATTTTAAAAAAGTCAATATAACATAGTATGTTGTAACATATATAATTATTATTAAATACATATCTAATTGTCATTACAGACCATAATAATTTTTATTAATTATAAATTTACTTCAACATATATAAAAGTAATAATTATGTAAAATTGATATTTATCAAATTTATAATTATATAAAATTTAGATTTGTTGTTATACTCAAAAATTACAAATATTTTTAGTGGAATAGCTATTAATTGTTACTCTAAAGAATAAATAAAAAAAATAAAATTATAACAATAAATTGATCAAATATTATTTTAATTAATAATAATAACTCTTATTTTACAACTATGCCTACAAAAACACAAATCTCATATTTGAAGATATCAAAATAACTTGAAACTCGTTCCACTATAAATTCAAGACTTAAAATAAAGTATCTACATAAAAACAAATGTCCTTCGTAGCCGATTGTTTTTTCTAACCCCCAAGTCCCTGCAATCTTCTCCTACATAAAGCAAAAATATACAACTTTCATCATTCCATAAATTTATGAAAATAGAACTCTTTAATATATCAAGACCTCATCATACTTCTTATCCTTTTTTTTTTTTCTTTTTCCCCTCGTTGTACAAAGAAAACGACACTTGGTCGAGGCCTATAATTTCACCTCTTACAAAAAGCAAAAATTCATATCAAAATTATGAAACTTAAGAATAAAAATACTTTCATATATGTCTAGTGTAGGACCAGGAAAAGATGTTTGTGGAATCATATCATCCAGCAATATACATAATTGTAAAATAATCATGGAGTTCCATGTCAAAACACTAAGTATAACTAAATCTTTTTTTTTTTTTTTGGTTTAAATCAGTGTGCATAAGTAAAACTATGACCAAAGTGCCTACCCCATTTTTCTGGCTACCAAGAATGCCATTCAGATGCACAACCATTGAAGGTTCTGATATCAACTTGTCCATTACAGATGCCCAATTTATCTACACACCAAATAATTTTACATAAAACAAATTCTCCCCTTGAAAGTTTCCGGCGTTCATCCCAACAAGTTAAGAAGACGTAAGAGTCAATGAAATTTGCCCAAGGCATTAGAAACTTGAATAAATTTTGCATACGCAAGTTCTTAAGATCCATTACACAAGAGAACAAAGATCACATCATCTAATGAATTTTACGTCACTAAAAGGACACAATAGTGAAATACATAAAATTACAAGTGCTCCTTGAACAAGTCCATAAGCATATAAAGAAGAACCACAAAGGCCACAACGCTAGTGCTTGCTGCACAAAATTGCAACAAAAACCTTCACTAATTACAAAAAATCAACCCCACAATGACTATCTTGCAAAAAAGTAAAAAACATACCAACCGAAGATACTTTTCAAAACTGCATCAATAACAAAGAGGTACCTTCACTAAAGGTCGAATATGATACTCAAGACCATTAGCTATTCAGAGAATTGATGACAATTTATCAGAACACCAACAAGTCGGCTATAAAGAAGCCACTTATGGCAGATTCATGCAATTTAGTCTACTATACTCTTGATCATCGAACATCACACATGTTTAGGATAATAACGAGAAAGTTCACTATCTAGACCAGTTAACACATTGTTGGCTTTACTTCTAGAGGCATACTACATTATCTTTAATTTAATGACTAGATGATTCTAATGGTTGACAAGAATAACACATAGATATAACATGAAATTAACAACAATACAAGAAATGAGATGACTTATTGATTATGAAAGCCTTCACATTTTCAGAGCATTTCGTGCTCAAAACAAGTGATGAGTTGCTTAAACGACAACTCACCAAAAGAAACCAGAAAAAGAATCACCATTACCTTGCCTGCAATCAAACAAAATAGATTTGTTCTCTAGCACAAAATATGTCAATCTTTTAGCGATTTTTTATAATTTTTTTCTTTGAATTTTTAAATTTGGGAAAAAAATTTTGGCTACCAAATAGAGCAGATTTTGTAAAAATTGTTTGATTAAAGACAGGAGAGATAAAGAGAGAGGTAAATAAGTTTGACAATATAATATTTTGTGGGTTTTGCATAGTTACCAAAATCACTATTTGTGCAAACTCAAAGAATAATGCAAAAATGAAAACACTACACGAAATTGAGTTTGGAGACCAAAATATAAATCAAATCCCAAAGTAATTAACCTGAAAATCAAACAAAAAATAATTTTGTTGTGTGTGTGAGTGTGGGAGCAAGAGAGAACAATGGAGATTTTACATAGATTGAGTTAGAAATGAGTTAGAGAGCCAGAGAATAAGAGAGGGAAACCAACTCATGTTCAAGGTGAGAGAGAGATCAACGACCCAAGATCTATATCTCAATCGTCGAAGAACAAAGCTAGAAAGGGTGGACACGAGTTTTTTTTTTTTTTTTTTTTGTGATAGGTTTTTTTAAACAAATAGTAAAATCTAATGCTATTTTGAAAATTTAAATCCTTAAAAATATTTATTACCTCTAATTTTATTATAAGTATCCCGATAACCAAAAATTGTGGCTGTTTCTTTTTCGTTTTTGAGGCGGTCGCCCAAGAATAAGTTTTTTTTTTTCCCATTAAATATACAAGTCTTTTGGCATATAGTGGACTCTCATAAAATTTAAATAAATACACATAAAGTAATATTTGTTTAAATTATTACTTTAAATAGCTTTGAAGGTTGAGTTTCTTATTTTTATTGATATTTGTTCAAAATGTCATCGTCAGAAACGTTGCTATACATGTTTTTTGTTGTGCCCATCAAGGTCAGGACTGCTCCTCCTCTCTCATGTGGGGACCAACCATTTTGATGGGACTTAAGAGTTAATAGGGTTGCTTGTAAACTGTGCACCGACAATTGAGGCAAAGTATAATATAATTCACTTTTCTCAAAAGAGACGTGGAGAATTTATCTAGTGGTACACGGATTTGTCCAAGTGGAATCATATTTGAATCGCAGCAACGTTGTGGTAGTGCCAAATAGGAAACCTGTACATCATTATGTTTTGCTCAATTTTTGTTTAATGAAACTATATCTGGTTTTTTGTAATGTTTTGAGAAAATGGGATTCAATGTTGCTTACGTATATTGCGTACAATTGTGCGGCAGTAGCTCACGGTTAACGAAATATAGAATAGAAGTTTACAATCATAATTAAATTACTAACCACCCTTTGCCCTTGTATCCGTCAGCATTGAAGGAAGGAGAGATTTGGATCACAATTTGTAAGAAGGACTGCAATCTGGGCTCCTTTTTAGTGAAATACCACCCAAACGTTGGGAAGCTATGAAAAATTAGGCAGTCCAGTCTCGCATTCAAGAATGTAGTTCTGGCATGCATTATTAGACATTTGCCATATTTTTCTCAAATAATGACATAGTCTTCTGGTTGATAACAACATGTCTCCTACTCAGTGTCAATCGCACGAAAACGACACGGAGGAATTTGACAAACCTATAGGTTCTTGGTTAGGAGGTAGTGTGTTTCAAAGTTGATGTATGCTACCAAAATTACTTTAAATCATTTAATTAATAAGCTTGTAATTTGGGTGAGTAGAAGTCAAATTTACATAAATTGAGTTTTGATTATGTTAGAAAAATAAAGAAAATATATAGAACAAAGATAAAAATAAAATTAAACTAAATAAAAAATGTAATATTTAAAACATTCTTGGTACTACTTTTACTTGTAAATAATGTTTTAATATAATAGATTATAGTGGTTATTCTCTCAAAATACAATAGGTCTTTTAACTAATGTGCACTTTAAATAGTAAAATAATAAAAATAATACTAATATATCCTCTTATATCAAACTTAGGTCTTACGCTATTCACTTGTACATGAAGCCTTTCTTGAGTTTTTGTTTATGTGGTATAAAGTAAATGTTATCTTATAAATAAATATAATAAGACATCTCATTTTTTATAGAAGATACAAGTATTTTAAAATATACTTTTTTTATCTAACATTTCTCTACATATTTTAAAAGGGAAAATTTGGATGGATTAATTGATGGGTATATTATACATTATTTTTTATACCTTTTGGACTATTAGCTAAAGATTATGATCTACAAGTTTTAATATTTAGAATGACGAAAAAATTAAAAATTTTTATGAATTGTAAATTTTCAATGAATAATTGTGACTTTACTTATATATTATATTTTAGAGATCATATTGTTTGATGCAATTTAATGTTGTTAGGCCTTATACTTGTCTGGTTTATTTTTATGAGAGCTTTAAAAATCTTACTTAGGATCTCATAGGAGTAATCCCATTCTACTTTTATATATTTGAATGTATCAAATGTGTATTTTAGTAACACACCAATCATAAAAGTTATAAAATTCATTAAGAGTATTATTCAACTTTAAATATTAGAATTATTGTAGTATACTTTATAATTTTGATAGTGCACATAAGGTTAATTAGTGACTTATTATTACCCATATGAAACTACTTAAAAAACTCTCCCATCACATAGATTGATTTCCTATCACTTTTGGCCATTCTCTATACGTATTAGCCTAATTTCTCTTGATATATTTTTCACTAACTTTCTATGTAGTAGCTTAGTTAAAGGATTAGCTAGATTCATCTCTAATCTTACAATATCAAGTGATTTTACTTTATTATTCAACATTTATTTTACTAATTCCTATCTTAGATGAATATGTCCATTTTTCTCATTATATGACTTGCTTTTTAAACTGATAATAATGACTTGGCCAATCACAATGCGTTGACACTAATGGTGTCAATTTCAATTGTAATGGAATGTCCGTTAGGAAATTCCTTAGCTAATTTGCCTTCACACTTGTCATCTTTAAGACTATAAACTTGGATTTTATAGTGCAATCAAGTAATAATTAATTGTTTAATAGATTTCTAAGTCATTGCTCTACCTTAAAAATGAAAGATAGCCACTTATGGATTTTATCTCATTTGAATCAGAGATCTAGTTAGCATTGCTATACCTTTCTAGTATAGCAAAAAATCTATTATAAAACATACCATAATTTACAACACCTTTTAAATATCTTAAAATTCTTGTCAAAGTATTCCAATGATTATGATTTGGATTATGTATATATCTACTCAATATATACACAACATATGTAATATTAGGACAAGTAAAAATCATTAGATGCATTATGTTAATTTGAGCATACCTTGACTGAAATGTACAATTATTATTGTATTTTAGTAAATGCACATATGCATCAAAAGGAGTAGAAATTAGTTTCACACCAAAATGTTTATATTTTTTAAGAAGTTTCTTTACATAATACTCTTAAGATATAAATATAACATTAAGAGTTCTAAAAGTCCTCATTCTTAAAATAACATTTGCTTCTCTTAAATCCTTCATATTAAAATGTGATGTAAATAATGATTTGTATTGACTATCAATTCCATACTAAAACTAAACATGAAAATATTATCAACGTGGAAACATATAATAACATAAGTATTATTCTCAATTTGTATAAATACATTTTTTAACACCAACAATAAAAAAATCATTAAAGATCAGAACATTATCAAAGTTATCATACTATTGTTTTAAGTACTTATTTCAACTTATGTAAAATTTAATTAGCCTACAAAATTTTTTCTCTTAGCTAGGAAATACACAATGTTTAAGTTGTGACATATAAATCTCTTTATCATGTTCACCATATAGGAATACAATTTTAACATCCATTTGATGAACAAAGAGATTATAAATGAGTACCAATGCAATCAACACTCTAATGGATGCAATTTTAGCAACAGAAGTAAAAATATCAAAGTAATCAATATTCTTCCATTGAGTATATCCTTTTGTTATAAGTTTAACCTTGTACTTGTTAATAAATTCATGTGATCTACATTTTTTCCTAAAGATCCACTTATAGCTTATGGTTTGGCTTCTATAAGTAAATCTACTAGTTCTTATATACCATGATGATTCAAAGAATCAATATCTTTTTGCATGACTTTGACCTACATACCAAAATCACTAAAGGATACTATTTTAGAATAAATCAAAGGATCATTATTTACTACTAGAGTGTAAAAGTTGTCATTAAAAGTCTTTTCTACCCTTTGTTTATTACTTTTTCTTAATTTTGGTTTCAAACGTGTAATAGAGGGCTCTCTCTTTAACTCAACTATAGGGGCAAGTGGCCATATTGATTCCTCTTTCATAGGAAATGTATTTTCTATCCTTTGTTTCTTACTTTTTCTCAATTCTAGTTCAAAGCATGTAATAGAGGGTTCTCTCTTTAACTTAACTATAGGGGTAAGTGACCATATTGATTCCTTTTTCATAGGAAATGTATGTTCAAAAAACTTTACATTGTTTATCTCAATGATAGTGTTAACATTAAGAACACCACTTATAATAACAAGAAAATTATAAGCGGTACTTTGATCTACATAACCTATAAACATACAATCCAAGCTCTTAGAACCTATTTTCTTCTTCTTTGGTTTAAGCAAAAGTAATTTAGTAAGACATCCCTATATTTTCAAATAAGTAAAATTAGGAAAGTACCTTTCCACAATTCATCTAGTGTCTTACCAATTTTTTTT
>JAIRCJ010000339.1:0-28640 GCA_020883675.1 Bruguiera gymnorhiza
AAAAAAATATATTACTTAAGAAAAAGCTAATGTTTGGATCTTAATATTACTTAAGGTTGTCTTCTCATTTCTTCCTTAATAAGACTCCACTTTTTGTTATAAATACCCATTGACACTTAATGATCTTGAAAATAGATTTTGTTTCCATAAAGGGCATAATATTTGTGGCAACAAGCACATTTACACTCCCTTGAAATTAGGAATCTGTTGAATTTCGTTAAATAAGGAGTCTTTGGTGATGTCTAGCATTTCTTACGGGTATTTTCTACTTAATTACAGACTAATGAGACTGTCTTCTTGATTTCTTCCTAACAATGCTTCACTTTTTGTTATAATTACCCATTCACACTTAATGATATTGAAAATAGCTTGTGCATCACAACAAGCACTACATATCCATCACAATAAGAACATCTATATCCCTTGGAACTAAGAATCAGTTGAATTTCATTCAACAAAGAGTCTTTGATGTTTGATGATGACTAGCATTTCTTACAAGTATTTTCGGTATAATTATTGAATAATGAGATGGTCTCTTCATTTCTTCCTAACAAGGCTCCCCCTTTTGTTGTAGTAACTTATTCACTCTTAATGATCTTGAAAATAGCTTGTATGCCCACAATAGGCACTATATTCAAGGCAATAACCACATCTATACTCCCATGGAACTAAGAATCTATTGAATTTCATTAAACAAGGAGTCTTTGGTGATGACTATAATTTCTTACAAGTATTTTCTACTTAATTTCATACTAATGAGATTGTCTTTTGATTTTTTCCTAACAATGCTCCACTTTTGTTGTAATTACCCATTCACACTTAATGATCTTGAAAATAGATTGTGTGCCTGAAGTTCCCAACTTCACCCTAGGATCTACTAGTTTGTGATACTGAGAGAGGGGTGAATCAGTATCACCACAATTCACAATTCACAGGAAAGTGAACAACTTCAATCTCTTCTTAAAAGCGAACTCTTTCTCAGATTCGACTAAGGTAGATCTATTGCTACCTACTAATCACAATAGTCCCCAAAGTCACCTTTCAGACACCTTGCCTAATAGACAATTCGGATGTTCTTGTTTAGGTCTTCGTTAGGTTATGGGTTGGCTGATACTTTAGCTGCGTTCACAACTCAATTCAAAACACAGAACGTAAAGCAAATTAAGGACACACGAGATTTACGTGGTTCCGTCAACGTGACGTACATCCACGGTGGTAGGGACTCTCCCTTACCGAGACTATCCACTATACTTGAGAATTCCAATTACAATGGATGTCTTAATCTTCTGCTCCTTTCACTATTGCAATTACTAAGCAAGTACAATACAAAGAGTGTCACTTACTGTGTCTACCCTTCTTCTAGCTTGTCTTGCCTCTGTTGAATTGAAAGGCTGCTCCACTGCTGCTTAGAAGTTCACCGCAACGCTCTCTAACCTCTCTTGAAGAAATCTGGAAATACGTTGAGTTCTTTCCAATGCTTCGCCGAATTCCTTCTCTAGGTTGTCTTACACAGCTCCTGCTTTCACCGTCTCACAGTTTCACAGCTTGCACTCAAGCTTCTGGTCTGCCGTTTCACGTCTCACGGCCTGCCCCACGCTTCTGATCAGTCACGCTGTTGCACGTTCTGGTCTCACGCTTCTGGTCTGCCGTTTCACGTCTCTTGGCCTGCCTCACGCTACTGGTTTTTCTGGTTCACGTCTCTCGGCCTGCCTCACGCTTATAGTCTGTTGTCTTCTCTTCCGGGTGGTCTCACGGATACCAGGTCTGCTGTCTTCTCTTCCGGGTGGTCTCACGGATACCAGGTCTGCTGTCTTCTCTTCCGGGTGGTCTGTTTCTTATTTCTCCTCTTGCTGGTTGTGCGTTTCTGGTTTGCTTGCAGGATGTGTTTCTGGTTTGCTTGCAGGAGGCGTTTCTGGTTTGCTTGCAGGATGTGTTTCTGGTTTGCTTGCAGGAGGCGTTTCTGGTTTGCTTGCAGGAGGCGTTTCTGGTTTGGTTGCAGGACGTGTTTCTGGTTTGCTTGCAGGAGGCGTTTCTGGTTTGCTTGCAGGAGGTCGCACGTTCTGGTTTGCTCTCCCGGTGGTGACGTTTCTGGTTTGCTCTCCTGGTGGTGTTGCTTCTGATCTCTTGCCATTCTGCTCTCTCTTCCTTTTGGCCGGTTGCTGTAGGGTTGCTGTTTATTCAATTGTGTTGGCCCTCTACCCTAGTTTTGTCTTCCAAGGCCTTTATATACTCTCTTCCATGAAACCCTAATAGGGCTTACATGGCGGATTTACGTTCTTGCCCTTACGCGGCGGATTTACTTTCTTGCCCTTCCATGTGACTTTACTGCCCTTCCATGTGACTTTACTCTCTTGCACACTTAACCCTAGTTGACAACAATTACAACCCATACAAGGCTGTGGGAACAACAATCTCGCCCCTTTGTAATTGTTGGCAACATTCATAACAAAAGCCATTTATGCGGTAGTCTTTCATAATCTTCTTAGAGTAACAATCCAGAAGCAGGATGGATTACAACTCCCCCTAAATATGCACTCCCCCTTCCTTAACAGCTCCCCTGGCACTGTTGCTTCTCTCCCCCTTTGCCAACCAATTACAAATTTTGAAAAACCTACAAGGTAGTAGATGGAGGATTTCACCTGAACTTCAGGCTTGAGGAGGCATTTGCACAGACAGACTCATTATGTGCTTTTCAAACAGCTCTGTGGACAAATGGTTTAGTTAGAATATCTGAGATTTGATCTTTAGTACTGACATACTCCAACTGAATTGTGCCCTCTTCCACTTGATCCTTGATAAAGTGATTACCGGATGTCAATATGCTTGCTCCTTGAATTGTTGAACTGGATTCTTGCTAAGATCAATTGCACTTTGATTATCACAAAGTACACTCACTGGTAACTTCACTTCAACACCCAAATCGGCCAATTGTCTTTGCATCCATATCACCTGAGTACATGCTGCACAAGCAGCCATATACGTCAGCCTCCGCTGTGCTCAAAGCAACACTGTTTTGCTTTCTACTTAGCCATGCAACACACTTTGAACCCAAGAGAAGCTGCAGCCACTGGTTGATTTCTATCATCTGTGCTTCCTGCCATCTGGCATCAGTGTATGCTCGTAGTTTTACAGAATCCATGGCAGATACCACAAGCCCATTTCCAGTGTCCCCTTGAGGTATCTTAGGATTCTTTTCACTGCCAACACATGAGATTCCTAGGATCAGCTATGGAATCTGCTGGTGATGCACACAGCTTGGCATGAGATCAGGCCTTTGATGCTGTAAGGTACAGAAGGCTCCCTATTCATCTTCCTGTATTCTGTAGGGGCTTGTACTCCTTCCTTCCTGATTCTTTTGTTAACTTCAGCCCACTGATCATAGGGGTACTGACAGGTCTGCTATCCTCCATGCCAAACTTTTTCAGCATCTCTTTGGCATATTTGTGCTGAGAAATAAAAATACCTTCTTCACATTGTTTTATTTGTAATCAAGAAATAAGTCATTTCTCCAATCAATGACATCTCAAATTCCTCACTCATCTTCTGTGCAAATTCTTGGCATAGCTCAGAGTGATCCCCTCCAAAGATGATGTCATCTACATATACTATGGTTATCAGTTGGCCTTTCTCTGAGTTGAACATATATAGGTTATTATCAACTGTTCCTCTTTCTGAAGTTCAACCGTCTCAAATACATGTCCAGCCTGCTATACCATGCTCTTGGGGCTTGTTTAAGGCCATACAAGGCTTTCTTCAGCTTGCACACATGTGTCTCATCCTCACTGATTTGTACTCCATCGGGTTGTTCAATATACACTTCTTCTTTTAGGAGCCCATTCAGAAAGGCTGATTTCACATCCATCCGGTAAACTTTATACCTCTTATGTGCTGCCAAAGCTAAGAACATTCTGATAGTTTCCAACCTTGCTACTGGTGCAAAAGTTTCATCAACATCTACTCCTTCTATCTGAGTGTAGCCTTTGCAAACCAGCCTAGCCTTGTTCCTCACCACCTTGCCATCCTCATTGTGTTTATTTTTAAACACCCATTTTGTTCCTATGACATTCTTGTTAGTGGGTCTTGGAACCAGCTCCCATGTTTCATTCTTCTCGATTTGATCTAGCACCTTATTGATAGCTTTGATCCAGGCTTTGTCTTGTGCAGCCTCTTCAATAGATTTAGGTTTAACTTGTGAGAGTAAAGCAGTAGCTCCCACAATTCTTCTTCTTGTTGTAACTCCTGCTGATGGGTCACCTATTATCTGATTTCCTTGATGAGCACTGGTCCATGTCTTCTTTGTTTTTCTTTCTTGCACAGTTTTAGTTGCAAAAGAATCTCCTTCTTCATCTTCAGACTCACTCTTCTCTGAGTCTGAACTTACTTCTTTTCCCACTTCTTCATGTTGGTCAGATTCTTCATCTATCTTGAAGTCATCTTCTTCATTATCCTCAGCTTCTCCATTATGCGTTGTTTTCCAGTTTTCATCTATTCTCACATCACTGGAAGTGACCACTTTTCCCAGTTTATGTAGAAAAACTCTGTAACCTTTTGTCTTTGCTGAGTATCCCACAAAGATGCCTTCATCTGACCTAGCATGGAATTTTCCCAAGTTTTGCTCCTTGTTCTTCACAAAACATGGGCTGCCAAAGATTCTAAGATATTTGGCTGTTGTCTTCTTCCCACTCCATAGCTCATATGGAGTCTTATCAGTATTGAGCCTTAGTGAAACTCTGTTCAATAGGTGCATGGCTGTAAATGTTGCTTCTGTCCAAAATCTTGTGTGAAGCTTGGATTCCAGCAGTAGAGTTCTTGCCATTTCAACCACAGCTCTATTTTTCCTCTCTACCACCCCGTTCTGTTGAGGAGTTCTTGCTGCTGCCATCTGATGGTGAATTCCATGCTTCTCAAGGTAATCTTCAAAAGCTCCATTTGTGAATTCAGTGCCTTGATCTGACCTCAATACTTTGATCTTCTTTCCACTCTCATTTTCAGCCAATCTTCTGTATCTCTTGAAGCATTTCAAAACTTCTGACTTATGTGTGAGGTGCATGATGCAGGTCCTTCTGGAATAATCATCAACAAACAAGATGAAGTACCTCTCACCATTTAACCCTTTTGTTCTCATCGGCCCACACAAATCAGTATGCACAATGTCAAGCACTGCTTCAGAACTGACCTCTTTGGTCTTATACTGCTTTCTGACCTGTTTTCCTTTAGAGCATGCTGAGCAGACATACTCCCTCTCTCTCTTAAGGTCTGGAATGTCTCTGATTGCATGAGTAGTGGTCAGCTTCCTCATGTTCTTCTGTGTTAAGTGTCCCAGCCTCCGATGCCAGAGTTGATTTTCTTCTTCTTTTGTAAGTAAACAGCTGTTTGTCTTGTCCTCATCAATTACATACAAATTTCCAGCTGTTCTTTTCCCAGCTGCAACAGTATTGCCTTCTTTACTCTTTACTTGGCAACCTGTTTTTGTGAATATCACTTTATGGTCTTCATTGCATATTGGTTGACAGATGCTAGATTATATTTGAGTCCTTCAACATGCAGAACATCTTTCAGCTTTCCTTTTCCAATATTTACTGACCCTTGACCACTGATGTTGAGTGAATCATCATTGCCAAACTTGACTCTGCCTTCTCTTGACTTGTTTAGCTTTGACAATTTACTCTTGTCTCCTGTCATGTGTGAAGTGCATCCACTGTCAAGGATCCACTGCTTATCCTTGTAGTCAGCTTTGAGTGCAATTTCAGATATATTAGCCACCTCCCTTTTAGCTTTATATTCCTTCTTTTGAATTGGCTGGAAGATAGCTTTCTCCTTTTTCTCAGCTTTGACTACACCGCTTGTTTTCACTATGCCATTGAGTGCCTTCTCTTGCTCAGGGAGAAGTGTCATGCATCTCTTGGCATTATGGCCATCCTGCCCACACCTTTCACACTGTTCCAAGTCTCCCAATATAGCAAACTTGTTCTTTGAAACCACTGGTTTGGGCTTCCACCAACAATCCTTGTCAGTGTGTCCTTGCTTTTTACAGTATGTGCAAGAACTCACGACAGGTGTTCTCCTCTGAATTTTGTATTGTCTCCCCCTGTATGCAGCATCGTATCTTCTCAAGTTGGAGACATATACTGGCCTTCTCCACCAGCAGTTACTTGCCTTATGACCCCAAACTCCACAATAAAGACAATGACCTTGAAACTGCCTCTTCTTGGGTCTAATCACAGCTTGTTTTCTTTTGTTCATTACTTGCTGTGTAGGCAACGTGGCTGGCTTCTTTGCTTGTGTGGCTTTCATTTCAGCCACCTTTTTCTCCTTCTTCTGTTCAGCCATAGCCCTTTGCTGGCTGACCTTCTTTTCTTCATTTTTGTTTGCCACCCTAGGTTGCTTCTTCAAATCCTCTTTATTCTCAGCTATCTTCTCCTGAGTCACAACCTTCTCTTTCAACTTCTGTGGCACATTCCTATTATCTTTAGGCAATGCAGCCTCAAATTGCTGCACTTTCTCTTCATTCTTCTTTTCTCTTGCAGAACTTGTTTCTCCTATCATTTCAAGCTTCTGCACATTCTCTTCACTCCTTTTGAGTTGTTGCTGAAGTCTCAGCAACTCTATCTCCATTTCTTCAATTGTTGAAGTCCTTGAGCCAAGCTCCATAGTAAGGTCTTCACATATTTTGATCTGTTCTTCAAATCTTCTCTTCAAGTCAATATGTTCAGCCCTTGTTTCATCCTTTTGACTTTTAGCTTCCTCAGACTTTGTTTCAACTTGTTTTATATGGGCCTCCAACCGTCTTATGGTTCTGCCCCTTCTGATTATCTCCTTTGAAGCTGCTTCCAACTCAGCTTCAAGATCTGGTTCTTCTTCATCAACCTCCTCTTCCTCTTCAGAGGTTGAACTACCACCTTGAGTTGATGCCATAAAGGCATGCTCATTTGATGAGTCTACATCTTCCTCCTCATCGGCTTCTTTTGTCTGGCTCACATAACTCTTGAATGAGCCTCTCTTCTTCTTCTGTGGGCTAGCAGTCTTCTTGCTGGACTTCCTTGACTTGAATGATGGTCTTCTCCATTTTGAATTCTGCTCATCATCGCCATCCTCATCTTCATCATCAAGTTTCACTTTGCACTGAGAAGCAAAGTGTCCACTCTGTCCACAACGATAACATCTCAAGGACAACTGTCCTTTTCCCTTCTTAGACCCCTTTTTGAATTTCCTTGTGAAGTATGCCAACACTTCACCTTCACTATCTTCCTCATCATCATCATCATCATCCTCACTGGATGATTCTTCCTCTTCTTTTATCTTCAAGTGTTTCATAGCTTTGAAAGCTGCCTCCTTTGATACCTTTGACGTTGAGGAGCTCTCAATTGACTTTATTCTCATCTCATATGCAATGAGATTGCACTGGAGATCATGCAGAGACATAGAATTGAGATCTCTACTCTCCTCTATGGCTGCCACCTTTGAGGCAAACCTCTCATGCAGAATTCTTAGAATTTTCTTCACAATAGATGAGTCCTTCTTGTTCTTCCCATGACTTCTAAGATCGTTTACAGCATCAATAACCCTGGTGAAGAACTCTTGGACTGTCTCATTTTTCTGCATTCTGAGAGATTCATATCTCTCCTTGAAAACTTGAAGCTTGGCCTCCTTCATTCTGCCATCACCTTCATAGACTTTCTGCAATCTGTCCCATATCTCCTTGGCAGATTTGCAGTCCATAACTTTATCATATTCAGCATCTGTCAATGCTGAAATGATGACATTTGAGGCCTTCCCATTTATCTCAAACTGTCTTAATTCCTCTGGGGTTGGATCTTTACCTTCTTCTGGAGGCTCAAAACCCTCCTGTACAGATTTCGCCACGTTCATGCCCATGGTTGCAAATACCACCTGCATTCTCGCTCTCCACATATGGTAGTTGGTTCCGTTGAAGATTGGAACCTTCTTGCTGTAAGTAGTGCTGGTGCTGGTACCGGCATCCATTTCTCAGTATGCTGAACAAGTTAAAACTTCTGGAGCTCTTCAAACTAGTACATCAAGCTGTTAAGCTTTATCCTGGTGAACCTGTGCTCTAATACCAATTGAAGTTCCCAACTTCACCCTAGGATCTACTAGTTTGTGATACTGAGAGATGGGTGAATCAGTATCACCACAATTCGCAATTCATAGGAAAGTGAACAACTTCAATCTCTTCTTAAAAGCGAACTCTTTCTCATATTCGACTAAGGTAGATCTATTGCTACCTACTAATCACAATAGTCCCCAAAGTCACCTTTCAGACACCTTGCCTAATAGACAATTCGGATGTTCTTGTTTAGGTCTTCGTTAGGTTATGGGTTGGCTGATACTTTAGCTGCGTTCACAACTCAATTCAAAACACAGAACGTAAAGCAAATTAAGGACACACGAGATTTACGTGGTTCCGTCAACGTGACGTACATCCACGGTGGTAGGGACTCTCCCTTACCGAGACTATCCACTATACTTGAGAATTCCAATTACAATGGATGTCTTAATCTTCTGCTCCTTTCACTATTGCAATTACTAAGCAAGTACAATACAAAGAGTGTCACTTACTGTGTCTACCCTTCTTCTAGCTTGTCTTGCCTCTGTTGAATTGAAAGGCTGCTCCACTGCTGCTTAGAAGTTCACCGCAACGCTCTCTAACCTCTCTTGAAGAAATTTGGAAATACGTTGAGTTCTTTCCAATGCTTCGCCGAATTCCTTCTCTAGGTTGTCTCACACAGCTCCTGCTTTCACCGTCTCACGGTTTCACAGCTTGCACTCAAGCTTCTGGTCTGCCGTTTCACGTCTCACGGCCTGCCCCACGCTTCTGATCAGTCACGCTGTTGCACGTTTTGGTCTCACGCTTCTGGTCTGCCGTTTCACGTCTCTTGGCCTGCCTCACGCTACTGGTTTTTCTGGTTCACATCTCTTGGCCTGCCTCACGCTTCTAGTCTACTGTCTTCTCTTCTGGGTGGTCTCACGGATACCAGGTCTGCTGTCTTCTCTTCCGGGTGGTCTGTTTCTTATTTCTCCTCTTGCTGGTTGTGCGTTTCTGGTTTGCTTGCAGGATGTGTTTCTGGTTTGCTTGCAGGATGTGTTTCTGGTTTGCTTGCAGGATGTGTTTCTGGTTTGCTTGCAGGAGGCGTTTCTGGTTTGCTTGCAGGAGGTCGCACGTTCTGGTTTGCTCTCCCGGTGGTGACGTTTCTGGTTTGCTCTCCTGGTGGTGTTGCTTCTGATCTCTTGCCATTCTATTCTCTCTTCCTTTTGGCCGGTTGCTGTAGGGTTGCTGTTTATTCAATTGTGTTGGCCCTCTACCCTAGTTTTGTCTTCCAAGGCCTTTATATACTCTCTTCCATTAAACCCTAATAGGGCTTACATGGCAGATTTACGTTCTTGCCCTTACGCGGCGGATTTACTTTCTTGCCCTTCCATGTGACTTTACTGCCCTTCCATGTGACTTTACTCTCTTGCACACTTAACCCTAGTTGACAACAATTACAACCCATACAAGGCTGTGGGAAGAACAGTGCCTATAAAGGGCATAATATTCATGGCAACAAGAACATGTATACTCCCTTGGAACTAGGAATTAGTTGAATTTCATTCAACAAGGAATCTTTGATGAGGACTAGTATTTCTTCCTAACAATGCTCTACTTTTTGTTGTAATAACACATTCACACTTAATGATGTTGAAAATAGCTTGTGTGCCCACAATAGCAAGAGGTGCCTATTTATAGGTTAAGATAGTAATCCTAAAGAGGCACAAATTCCTACTTAGGACAAATCCTTATTTTGGAGGGATTCCTAACTAGGGACAAATTCTAGCACAGACAATAAACTCCTATTTAGGAGTGAATGCTATTACTTAGTTTTAACTTATTAAGTACTCTAATCATATTAATAAGGCTTGGACTCTCATTCAAGATTGAATTGGCACCATTTAAAACTTGGTTGGCCTGAATGTCCTTAATCAGCCCATTTAGTGCTTCTTTCATCTTTCTGGCTTTAACTCGTGTTATTAGGCCTTCTGGAATGTGCAATGGACCTCTTGCATCAATTAAAGCTCTACCTCATGTGATCAGGCCTTCTGGAATATGCAATGAACTTCTTGCATCCATTAAAGCCTTCCACCCATCATCATTACGATTCTCATCACTTATTTCTATAATTACCCATTCACACTTAATGATCTTAAAAATAGGTTGTGTTCTGACAATAGGCATTATATTCATGGCAACATATACATCTATACTCCCTTGGAATTAGGAATCTATTAAATTTCATTAAATAAGGAATCTTAGATGATGGCTAGCATTTCTTACAAATATTTTATGTATAATTACTAAATAATGAGATCGTTTCTTCAGTTCTTCCTAATAAGGCCCAACATTTTGTTCCAATAACTCATTCACAATTAATGATCTTGAAAATAGATTATGTGCCCATAATAGGCATTATATTCAAGGTAACAAGCACATATATACTCCTTTAGAACTAGGAATCCATTCAATTTCATTAAACAAAGAGTCTTTGATGATAACTAGCATTTCTTTCAAGTGTTTGCGGTATACTTACTAAAAAACAAGACCATCTCTTCATTTCTTCCTAACAAGGTTTCACCTTTTGTTTTAATAACACATTCCCTTTAAATGATCTTGAAAATAGCTTATATATCTGCAACAGGCACTATATTCATGACAACAACCCCATCTATACTCCTTTGGAACTAGGAATCTGTTCAATTTCATTAAACAAGAAGTCTTTGATGATGACTAGCATTTCCTTCAAGTGTTTGCAGCATAATTACTCAATAACAAGAAAGTCTCTTCATTTCTTCCGAACAAGGCTCTACCTTTTGTTGCAATAACTTATTCACTCTTAATGGTCTTGAAAATAGCTTGTGTGCCCACAATAGGCACTATATTCAAGGCAACAATCACATCTATACACCCTTAGAACTAGGAATCCATTGAATTTCATTAAACAAGGAGTCTTTGTTGATGACTATAATTTCTTACTAGTATTTTTTTACTTAGTTTAAAACTAATGAGACTGTCTCTTGATTTCTTCCTAACTATGCTCCACTTTTTGTTGCAATTACCCATTCACACATAATGGTCATGAAAATAGATTGTGTGCCCACAACAAGCACAATATTCATGGCAACAAGCACATCTATACTCTCTTGGAATTAGGAATTAGTTGAATTTCATTCAACAAGAAGTCTTCGACAATGACTCGTATTTCTTACAAGTATTTTCTGCATAATTACTGAATAATGAGACAAGGAGGCAACAAGCACATCTATTCTCCCTTGGAACTAGGAATCAGTTGAATTTCAGAAGACAAGGAGTCTTTGATGATGACTAGCATTTCTTACAAGTATTTTCAACTTAATTACAAACTAATGAGACCGTCACTTTATTTCTTCCTAACAATGCTCCACTTTTTGTTGTAATTACCCATTCACACTTAATGATCTTGAAAATTACTTGTTTGCCCGCAATAGGCACTACATTCATGGCAACAAGCACATCTATACTCCCTTGGAACTAGGAATCTGTTGAATTTCATTAAACAAAGAGCCTTTGATGATGACTAGCATTACTTACTTTCGGTATAATTAAAGAATAATGAGACTATCTCTTCTTTTCCTCCTAACAAGGCTACCCCTTTTGCTGCGATAACTCATTCACACCTAATGATCTTGAAAATAGCTTGTGTGCCCATAACAAGCACTATATTCATGGAAACAACCACATCTATACTCCCTTAGAAATAAAAATCAGTTGAATTTCATTCAACAAGGATTCTTTAATGGTAACTAGTATTTCTTACAAGTATTTTCTACTTAATTACAGACTAATGAGACCGTCCCTTCATTTCTTCCAAACAGTACTCCACTATTTGTTGTAATTACCCATTGACACTTAATGATCTTGAAAATTGCTTGTTTAACCACAACAGACATCATATTCTCGGCGACAAGCACATCAATACTCCCTTGGAACTAGGAATTTGTTGAATTTCATTCAACAAAGAGCTTTTGATGATGACTAGAATTACTTACGAGTATTTTCGGTATAATTACTAAAAAATGAGATTGTCTATTTATTTTCTCCTAACAAGGCTCCTCCTTTTGTTGCAATAAATCATTCACACCTAAAGATCTTGAAAATAGCTTCTGTGCCCACAACAAGCACTATATTCATGGCAACAAGCCCATCTATACACCCTTGGAACTAGCAATTAGTTGACTTTCATTGAACAAGAAGTCTTTAGTAATGACTAGCATTTCTTACAAGTATTTTCTACTTAATTTAAGACTAATGAGACTGTTTCTTAATTTCCTCCTTACAATGCTCCATGTTTTGTTGTAATTACCCATTCACACTTAATGATCTTGAAAATAGCTTGGGTCCCCATAACAGACACTATATTCATGGCAAGAAGCACATCCATACTCTCTTAGAACAAGGAATTAGTTGAATTTCATTCAACAAGGAGTCTTTGACGATGACTAGCATTTCTTATAAGTATTTTCTGCATAATTATTGAATAATGAGACTGTCTTTACATTTCTTCCAAACAAGGCTCCCCCTTTTGTTGCTGTAACTCATTCACACTTAATGATCTTGAAAATAGCTTCGGTGCCCATAATAGGCACCATTTTCATAGCAATAAGTACATCTATACTCCCTTGGAACAAGAAATCCATTTAATTTCATTAAACAAAGAGTCTTTGGTGATGGCTAGCATTTCTTACAAGTATTTTCTACTTAATTACAGACTAATGAGACCGTCTCATCATTTTCTTCTGAACAATGCTCCACTTTTTTCGTAATTACCCATTCACACATAATGAAGTTGAAAATTGCTTGTTTGCCCACAACAGGCATTATATTTAGGGCAACAAGCACATCTATACTCCCTTGGAAGTAGGAATCAATTGAATTTCATTCACCAAGGAGTCTTTGATGATGACTAACATTTTTTACAAGTATTTTCTACTTAATTACACACTAATGAGATCGTCCTTTGATTTCTTCCTAACAATGCTCCACTTTTTGTATTATTACCCATTCACACTTAATGACCTTGAAAATACCTTGGGTACCCATAACAGGCACTATATTCATGGGAAGAAGCACATCTAGACTCCCTTGGAACTAGGAATCAGTTGAATTTCATTTAATAAGGAGTCTTTGAAGATGACTAGCATTTCTTACAATTATTTTCTGTATAATTATTGAATAATGAGACTGTTTCTTTATTTCTTCCTAACAATACTCCCCCTTTTGTTGTAGTAACTCATTCACACTTAATGATCTTGAAAATAGATTGTGTGCCCATAATAGGCACTGTATTCATGGCAACAAGCACATCTATACTCCTTTGGAACAAGAAATCCATTGAATGTCATTAAACAAGGAGTCCTTGGTGATGGCTAGCATTTCTTACAAGTATTTTCTACTTAATTACAAATTAATGAGACCATCTATTGATTTCTTCCTAATAGTGCTCCACTTTTTGTTATAATTACCCATTCACACTTAATGATCTTGAAAATAGCATGGGTCCTTATAACAGGCACTATATTCATGGTAAGAAGCACATCTATACTCCCTTGGAACTAGGAATCAATTGAATTTCATTCAACAAGGAGTCTTTGACGATGACTAGCATTTCTTATAATTATTTTCTGCATAATAATTGAATAATGAGACTGTCTCTTCATTTCTTCCTAACAAGGCTCTCCCTTTTTGTTGCAGTAACTCATTCACACTTTATGATCATGAAAATAGCTTGTGTGCCCATAATAGGCACTATATTCATGGCAACAGGCACATCTATACTACCTTAGAACAAGAAATCTATTGAATTTCATTAAACAAGGAGTCTTTAGTGATGTATAGCACTTCTTATAAGTATTTTCTACTTAATTATAGACTAATGAGACCGTCTTATCATTTTCTTCTAAACAATGCTCCACGTTTTTTTGTAATTACCCATTCACACATAATGAAGTTGAAAATTGCTTGTTTGCCCATAACAGGCATTATATTTAGGGCAACAAGCACATCTATACTCCCTCGGAAGTAGGAATCAATTGAATTTCATTCACCAAGGAGTCTTTGATGATGACTAACATTTCTTACAAGTATTTTCTACTTAATTACACACTAATGAGATTGTCCCACAATAAACACTATATTTGATGCAGAAAACCCTAAAAGTCGTGGCTTAGGAACTTAACACACATAAGGAATCAAAGAACAACCAGGAAAGCTAAATCAGAGTTTAATAACACAAACCCTAGACCCAATGTTCGAAGGAGCACAAACCTAAGGTATTTAAGAAGGATATGGACGCCACACTCTAGAAAAGAAAGGAATTGGGAGTGATAAGTCAATTTGAATGCCACAAGAAGAAGTACCTCTTGATAAGTTCTTTAGTTCTCAAAAGAATCAAGGGAGAAAAACCCTTGCTTTCTATTTCACTCAAAATTGTCTGATCTATTTGTTTTTTTGTTTGATGTTACAAGGGGTGCATATTTATAGGCTAAGATAGCAATCCTAAAGAGGTACAAATTTCTGCTTAGGACAATTCCTTATTTAGGAGGAATTCCTATTTAGGTACAAATTCTTACATAGAAAATAAACTCCTAATTTGGAGTAACTGCTATTACTTAGTCCTAACACTTTAAATACTCCAATGATATTAATAAGACTTGAACTCTCTTTCAAGTTTGAATTTGCACCATTTGAAGCTTAGTTGGCCTGAACATCCTTAATCAACCTATTTAGTGCTTTTTTCATCTTTCTCACTCTAGCCCATGTTATTGGGCCTCTTGGAATGTGCAATGGACCTCTTGCATCCATTGAAGCCTTTTACCCATCATCTATACAGTTCTCATCATTCCCCCTTTCCTCGAAAGGATTCATCCTCAAATTATCACCTTGTTTATACTTGATGATGTAGGGAAATGTTTAAATGAATTTGATCCACTTGGCATGTCTTTTGTGCAACTTTCCTTGTACAAGTGGGATAGGAACTGCACAAGGACTCATGCTTTCCCTCACATATCCTTTCAAAACAAGTTCTTCAACCTCTCTTTTAAGCTCCTTTGTCTCCTTAGGATTACTTTTATATGTTGGCTGGTTTGGGATGGATGCACTAGGGATGAAATCAATTTGATGCTCAATTCCTCTTTTGGGTGGCAATCCACTTGGGTCATTATCAAAGAATACATCTTCAAACTCCTACAATAGAGCAACAACAACACTAGGCAAAGATGGTTCAAGTTTGTGAGTGTTAAAATAAGCCTTTTTGTATGGTATGATCATAGGTTGTTTAGCAATCACATTCTTCTACATAGAAACTTTTTGTTTTCTTCTCTATCTCTTGTGTTCTCATGTTTTCTCCTCTCTTTTCTCTCTTTTCTGTTCACTCTCATTTTTAATCCTTAATTGATCCTCATAAGCTTGTTGAGGTGATAATGGTATAAGAGTGACGGGTTTTTCATTCATTACAAAGGAATATCGATTCTTGAATTCATCATGCATAACTTGCCTGTCAAACTGCCATGACCTTCCTAATAGAATATGGCCCGCATGCATAGGTACAACATCACATAAAACTTCATCATGGTACCTTTTGATAGAAAATGACATTAGCACTTGCTTATTTACCTTGACTTCACCACTCTCATTCAACCATTGAAGCTTATATGGCCTAGGGTGCTTCATAGTAGGTAAATTCAGCTTTTCAACCATAGTTGTGCTAGCAACATTAGTGCAACTCCCACCATCAATAATCATACTACATACCTTATCTTTGATGAGACACCTTGTCTGAAAGATGTTATCTTGTTGCACCTCATTTTCTTCCTCTACTTGCACATTTAATGCTTGCCTTGTTATGAGAGCTACTCCATTAACTGGATACCCATCTCCATCACTTTCACCTTCTAATGATGGCACAAAATCATCATCTGATTCACTTTCAATTTCAACATCACCATTACTTCTCAAGATCATTGTACACTTATTTGGACATTGAGATGCAATGCGACCCTTGCCCAAACACTTAAAACATTTAACATCTCTATTTCTACTGGGTTGGGGGTTAGAATTACTTGCCTCTTAGCTAGAACCCACATTCTTGTACATGGATAGCTTGGCTTTAGACTTGTAATTGGCCATCTCGTTCCTTTTACTTCAATTTGGCTTCCAAGATGAGGTAGAACCTGAGTTCTGCCCAAACCATGTGAAACCCTTTGGATTGAGTTTCCTTTCAACTTTCATTGCCATGTACACCATGTCTTCTAATTCCACATAGTGTTGCAATTCAACTATGTTTGCTATGTCCTTATTTAGCCCTTGCAAAAATCAAGCCATGGTTGCTTCTCCATCTTCTTCTATATTCGCCCTAATCATGGTAATCTCCATCTTATTGTGGTAATCCTCCACACTTTTGGTGCCTTGAGTGAGCCCTTGCAGCCTTTGGTACAGCTCCCTGTAAAAGTGATTAGGGACAAACCTCCTCCTCATGATAGCCTTCATCTCCTCCCATGTATCAATAGGCTACTCACGATTCCTTCTCCTAGTCAAAACAAGTTGATCCCACCAAATAATAGCTTAATCAATAAATTCAATTGCAGCAAGCTTTACCTTTTTCTCCTCAGAATAGTTATGGCAATCAAAAACCAATTCAACCTTCTTCTTCCATTCTAGGTATGCATCAGGATCATTCTTACCTTGGAATAGAGGAATTGTCATTTTAATACTGCACAAATTATGGTCATAGGTGCCTTGCCTCCTAAATTCTCTTCGATCCCTTCTATTGTTAGTAGTTCTAACAACAGAAGTTTGATCGTCAAATTCATCATCTTCTACATCATCTTCATTGTCATAGGCATGTCTTAACTGCCTTCTTGCTTTAGGAGCCTTATATTCCCCATGCCTCCTTTGCAACTCTGCTATTGTATTAACTTGCTCCTCCATCCTCTCCCTTATATCATCAAATCTGGTATTCATGCGCTTAAATTGTTGTTGCATAGCTTTGATCATGAAGGTCATATCACCAGCTCCCTCCTGAGATGCACCTTTGTCTTTGGATGTCATAGTATTACTTCTCCACAAAATAATTAGGATACCTCACAGAACACTCCCTCACGTGTTTCACTCAAAAGAAGGTGTCGCACTCTCTCATGTTTACACTTTTATGGCTTTTTCTTTATATGAACTTTCACTCTTACCTTTTACCACTCGGATTTCCTCTTTCAGCTCTATAAAGAACTAAACAATATAAATCAAGAGTATTGATTTAGAACAAAATAAGATAAATGGCGTAGAATTAAAGAAATTGGAGAACAAGAAATCAAAAACGAAAATGGATATCAAGGCAAACGAATTTAATGAACTAAACTCTCAAAAATCAGGAAAAGGGTAGTTAAACCTAGAGGACAAACTTGGATAACAAAATAAGAAAATGGATGGTAGAATTGGAGTTGAGCAAGAAAACTTTGTTATTATTGTGGCCAATATGACCTAACTGTTAACTTTATCAATAACTAGAATTTGATGTCTTCTTCCTTCCTTTTCTCCCTTTTTTTTTCGTTGCTTTTTTTTTTAATTTCTTTTCTTTTGCTCAACACAAAACAACAGTAGAATACTTAGACATAACAAGTGGAATTGGAATTAGCACATTTTTTATAGTTCTGATCTCAAACAAACAAGCAAAGAGAAGGATTGCAAACAAACAGATTAGTGCATTTGAATGGAAATGCACTTAATAGACAAACTAGCTAGAAATAAATAAATCACAAGGTAGATAATTGAAGAGTGAGTGGATTCAACTTGATTTAGAGTTAGGTTCTGATACCAACTGATGCGGAAAACCCCAAAAGACATGGCTTAGGAACCTAACGCACACAAGGAATCAAAGAACAACCAAGAAAGCTAAATCTGAGTTTAATAACACAAACCCTAGACCCAACATTCGAAGGAACACAAACCTAGGGTATTTAAGAATGATATGGATGCCATACTCCAAAAAAGAAAGAAATTGGGAGTGATAAGTCGATTGGAATGCCATAAGAAGAAATATCTCTTGATAAGTTTGTTAGTTCTCAAAAGAACCGAGGGAGAAAAACCCTTGCTTTCTATTTCACTCAAAGTTGTCTAATCTTTCTTTTTGTCTGATGTTACAAGGGGTGCATATTTATAGGCTAAGATAGCAATCCTAAAGAGGTACAAATTTCTACTTAGGACAATTCCTTATTTAGGAGGAATTCCTGTCTAGGTACAAATTCTTACACAAAAAATAAACTCCTAAATTGGAGTGACTGCTATTACTTAGTACTAACACTTTAAGTACTCCAATGATATTAATAAGACCTGCACTCTCTTTCAAGCTTGAATTCGCACCATTTGAAGAATGGTTGGCCTACACGACCTTAATCAGCCCATTTAGTGCTTCTTTCATCTTTCTTGCTCTAGCTCGTGTTATTGGGCCTCTTGGAATGTGCAATGGACCTCTTGCATCCATTGAAGCCTTCTGCCCATCATCTTTATAGTTCTCATCAATATCTATGGCAATAAGAACATGTATTGGAACTGAGCATTTGTTGAATTTCCTTCAACAAGGAGTCTTTGATGATGACTAGCATTTCTTACAAGTATTTCGGTATAATTACTGAATAATGAGACCGTCTCTTCACTTTTTCCTAGAAGTCTCCCCCTTTTTGTTGCAGTAACTCATTCAGACTTAATGATCTTGAAAATAGCTTGTGGCTCATAACAGGCTCGATATTCATGGAAACAAGTACATCTATACTCCTTTGGAACAAGAAATCATTGAATTTCATTAAACAAGGAGACTTTGGTGATGGCTAGCATTTCTTACAAGTATGTTCTACTTAATTACAGACTAATGAGACTGTCTCTTGATTTCTTCCAAACAATGCTCTCCTTTTGTTATAATTACCCTTTCANGTCTTCAATGATGATTTAGCATTTCTTACAAGTATTTTCTACTTAATTACACACTAACAAGACCGTCTCTGATTTCTTTCTAACAATGCTCACTTTTTGTTATAATTAACCATTCAAACTTAATGATCTTTGAAATAATAGCTTGGATCCCTATAAATAGGCATATATTCATGGTGACAAGCACATTTATACTCCTTGGAACTAAGAATCAGTTGAATTTCATTCAACAAAGAGTTTATGACAACGACTAGCATTTCTTATGAGTATTTTCTGCATAATTATTGAATAATGAGACTGTCTTTTCTTTTCTTCCCAACAAAAGAACAAGGCTCCCCCTTTTGTTGTAGGAACTCATTCACACTTAATGTTCTTGAAAATAGCTTGTATGCCCATAATACGCACTATATTCATGGCAACAAGCATATATATACTCCCTTGAAACAAGAAATCCATTGAATTTCATTAAACAGGGAGTCTTTGGCAATGACTAGCATTTCTTACAAGTATTTTCTTCGTAATTACAGACTAATGAGGCCATCTCTTGATTTCTTCCTAATAATACTCTATGTTTTGTTATAATTATCCATTCCCACTTAATGATCATGAAAATAGCTTAGGTCCCAATAAGAGGCACTATATTAATTGTAAGAAGCACCTTTATTATCCCTTGTAAACTAGGAATCAGTTGAATTTCATTCAATAAGGAGTCTTTGACAATGACTAGTATTTCATACAATTATTTTCTGCATAATTATTGAATAATAAGACTGTCTCTTCATTTCTTTCTAACAAGGCTCCCCCTTTTGTTGCAGTAACTCATTCACACTTAATGATCTTGAAAATAGTTTCTGTGCCCATAATAGGCACTATATTCATGCCAATAAGTACATCTATACTCCCTTGGAACAAGAAATCCATTGAATTTCATTAAGCAAGGAGTCTTTGGTAATGAATAGCATTTCTTACAAGTATTTTCTACTTAATTATAGACGAATGAGACTGTCTCATCATAATTACCCATTCACACATAATGAAGTTGAAAATTACTTGTTTGCCCACAATAGGCATTATATTTATGGCAATAAACACATCTATACTCCCTTGGAAGTAGAAATAAGTTGAATTTCATTCAACAAGGAGTCTTTGACGATGACTAGCATTTTTTACAAGTATTTTCTACTTAATTACACACTAACGAGACCATCTCTTGATTTCCTCCTAACAATGCTCAAATTTTTGTTATAATTACCCATTTATAATTAATGATCATGAAATAGCTTGGGTCCCCATAACAAGCACTATATTCATGGCAACAAGCACATCTATACTCCCTTCAAACTAAGAATCAGTTGAATTTCATTCAACAAGGAGTCTGTGATAATGACTAGCATTTCCTACAAGTATTTTCTATATAATTATTGAATAATGAGACTGTCTCTTCATTTTTTCCTAATAAGGCTCCCCCTTTTGTTGTAATAACTCATTCACACTTAATGATCTTGAAAATAGCTTATGTGTCCATAATAGGCTATATATTCAAGGTAACAAGCACTTTTATACTCCCTTGGAATTAGAAATCTGTTAAATTTCCTTCAACAAGGAGTCTTTGATGATGACTACCATTTCTTACAAGTATTTTTGATATAATTACTAAATAATGAGACCGTCTCTTCTTTTCTTCCTGACAAGGCTCCCCATTTTGTTGCAGTAACTCATTCATAGTTAATGATCTCGAAAATAGTGTGTGTGCCCATAATAGGCTCTATATTCATGGCAAGAAGCACATCTATACTCCTTTAGAACTAGAAATCCATTGAATTTCATTAAACAAGGAGTCTTTGGTGATGGCTAGCATTCCTTACAAGTATTTTCTACTTAATTACAGACTGATCATACCATCTATTGATTTGTCCCTAACAATTCTCCACCTTTTGTTATAACTACCCATTCATGGTTAATGATCTTGAAAATAACTTAAGTCCCCATAACAGGCACTATATTCATGGTAAGACGCACATTTATACTCCCATAGAACTTGGAATCCATTGAATTTCATTCAATAACGAGTTTTTAACGATGACTAGTATTTTTTACAATTATTTTCTACTTAATTACACACTAACGAGACCATCCCTTGATTTCTTCCTAACAAGGCTCCCTCTTTTATTGCAGTAACTCATTCACACTTAATGATCTTGAAAATAGCTTGTGTGCCCATAACAGGCTCTATATTCAAAGCAACAAGCACATCTGTACTCCCTTTGAACAAGAATCCATTGAACTTCATTAAACAAGGATGGCTAGTATTTCTTTCAAGTATTTTATACTTAATTATAGACTAAATAGATCATCTCTTGATTTCTTCCTAACAATGCTCCACTTTTTGTTATAATTACCCATTCACACTTAATGATCTTGAAAATAGCTTAGGTCCCCATAATAGGGACTATATTCATGGCATGAAGCACATATGTACTCCCTTGGAACTAGGAATCAGTTGAATTTCATTCAACAAGGCATCTTTGACGATGACTAGTACTTCTTACAATTATTTTCTGCATAATAATTGAATAATGAGACTGTCTTTTCATTTCTTCCTAACAAGGCTCCCCTTTTTGTTGCAATGACTCATTCATACTTAATGATCTTGAAAATAGCTTATATGCCCACAATAGGCACTATATTCTTGGCAACAAGCACATTTATACTCCCTTGGAACAAGAAATCCATTGAATTTCATTAAATAAGGAGACTTTGGTGATGGCTACCATTTCTTGCAAGTATTTTCAATATAATTACTGAATAATGAGACCGTCTCTTCATTTCATTCTAACAAGGCTCCCCCTTTTGTTACAGTAACTCATTCACACTTAATGATGTTGAAAATAGCTTATGTGCCTATAACAGTCTCTATATTCAAGGCAACGAGCACATTTAAACTCCCTTGGAATAAGAAATCCCTTGAATTTCATTAAAGAAGGAGTCTTTGGTGATGGCTAGCATTTGTTTCAAGTATTTTCTACATCATTACAAACTAAAGAGATTGTCTCTTGATTTCTTTCTAACAATGCTCCATTTTTGTTATAATTACCCATTCACACTTAATGATCTTGAAAATAGCTTAGGTCCCCATAACAGGCACTATATTCATGGCATAAAGCACATCTGTACTCCCTTGGATCTAGGAATCAGTTGAATTTCATTCAACAAGGAGTCTTTGATGATGAGTAGCATTTCTTGCAATTATTTTCTGCATAATAATTGAATAATGAGATTGTCACTTCATTTCTTCCTAACAAGGCTCCCCCTTTTGTTGCAGTAACTCATTCACACTTAATGATCTTGAAAATAGCTTTTATGCCCATAATAGGTAATATGTTCATGGCAATAAGCACATCTATACTTCCTTGGAACAAGATATCCATTGAATTTCATTTAACACGGAATCTTTGGTGATGGCTAGCATTTCTTACAAGTATTTTCTACTTCATTACAGACTAAAGAGATCGTCTCTTGATTTCTTTCTAACAATGCTCCATTTTTGTTATAATTACCCATTCACACTTAATGATCTTGAAAATAGCTTAGGTCCCCATAACAGGCACTATATTCATGGCATGAAGCACATCTGTACTCCCTTGGATCTAGGAATCAATTGAATTTCATTCAACAAGGAGTCTTTGACAATGAGTAGCATTTCTTGCAATTATTTTCTGCATAATAATTGAATAATGAAATTGTCACTTCATTTCTTCCTAACAAGGCTCCCCCTTTTGTTGCAGTAACTCATTCACACTTAATGATCTTGAAAATAGCTTTTATGCCCATAATAGGTAATATGTTCATGGCAATAAGCACATCTATACTTCCTTGGAACAAGATATCCATTGAATTTCATTTAACATGGAATCTTTGGTGATGGCTAGCATTTCTTACAAGTATTTTTTACTTAATTACAAACTAATGAGATCGTCTCATCATTTTCTTCCGAACAATACTCCACTTTCTTTTGTAATTACCCATTCACACATAATAAAGTTAAGAATTACTTGTTTGCCCACTATAGGCACTATATTCATGGCAACAAGTGCATCTATATTCCCTTAGAAGTAGGAATTAGTTGAATTTCATTCAACAAGGAGTCTTTGACGATGACTACCATTTCTTACAAGTATTTTCTACTTAACTACACACTAACAAGACCACCTTTTGATTTCTTCCTAACAATGCTCCATTTTTTGTTATAATTACTGATTCACACTTAATGATCTTAAAAATAACTTGGGTCCCCATAACAGGGACTATATTCATGGCAATAAGCACATCTATACTCCCTTGGAACTAAGAATCAGTTAAATTTCATTCAATAAGGAATCTGTGATGATGACTAGCATTATTTACAAGTATTTTCTGCATAATTATTCAATAAAGTGACTGTCTCTTCATTTCTTCCTAACAAGGCTCCCCCTTTTGTTGTAGTAACTCATTCACACTTAATGATCTTGAAAATAGCTTGTGTGCCCATAATAGGCATTATATTCATGGCAACAAGCACATCTATACTCCCTTGGAAAAAGAAATCCATTGAATTTCATTAAATAAGGAGTCTTTGGTGATGACTAGCATTTCTTACAAGTATTTTCTATATAATTACTAAATAATTGGACCGTCTCTTCATTTCTTCCTAACAAAACTCCCCCTTCTGTTGCAGTAACTCATTGACACTTAATGATGTTGAAAATAGCTTGTGTGCCCATAATAGACTCTATATTCAAGGCAACAAGCACATCTATACTCCCTTGAAACAAGAAATCAATTGAATTTCAATAAATAAGGAGCCTTTGGTGATGGTTAGCATTTCTTTTAATTTTTTTTCTACTTAATTACACATTAACTAGACTGTCTCTTGATTTCTTCCTAACAATGCTCCTCTTTTTGTTATAATTACCCATTCACAGTTAAGGATCCTGAAAATAGCTTCTGCACCCACAATAGGCAATATATATAAGGCAAAAGGAACATCTATATACCCTTCAAACTATGAATTTGTCGAATTTCTTTCAATAAGGAGTCTTTGATGATGACTAGCATTTCTTATAAGTATTTTCAATATAATTACTGAATAACGAGACTGTCTCTTCATTTCTTCCTAACAAGGCTCCCCCTTTTGTTGCAATAACTCATTCACACTTAATGATCTTGAAAATAGATTGTGTGCCCATAACAAGCTCTATATTCATGGCAACAAGCACATCTATACTCCCTTAGAAGAAGAAATCCATTGAATTTCATTAAACAAGGAGTCTTTGGTGATGGCTAGCATTTCTTACAAGTATTTTCTATTTAATTATAGATTAGTGAGACTGTCTCTTCATTTCTTCCAAACAATGCTCCACTTTTTGTTGCAATTACTCATTTACAAATAATGATGTTTAAAGTTGCTTGTTTCCCCACAACAGGCACTATATTCATGGCAACAAGTACATCTATACTCCCTTGGAACTAGGAATCCATTGAATTTCATTCAACAAGGAGCCTTTGATGATGACTAGCTTTTCTTACAAGTATTTTCTACTTAATTACATACTAATGAGACCATTTCTTCATTTCTTCATAAGAATGCTCCAGTTTTTGTTGTAATTACCCATTTACACTTAATGATCTTGAAAATAGCTTGTACGCCCACAATAGGCACTATATTCATGACAATAAAAACATCTATATTTCCTTGGAACAAGGAATTTGTTGAATTTCATTCAACAAGGAGTCTTTGATAATGACTAGCATTTCTTACAAGTATTTTTGATATAATTACTGAATAATGAGATTGTCTCTTCATTTCATCCTAACAAGGCTAGCCCTTTTGTTGTGATAACTCATTTAGACTTAATGTTCTTAAAAATAGCTTGTGTGCCCACAACAGGCACTGTATTCATTGCAAAAAGCACATCAATACTCCCTTGGAACTAGGAATCTGTTGAATTTCATTAAACAAGGATTCTTTGATGATGATTAGCATTTCTTACAAGTATTTTCTACTTAATTACTAATTAATAAGACCATCTCTTGATTTCTTCCTAATAAGGCACCACTTTTTGTTATAATTACTCATTAACACATGATGATCTTGAAAATAGCTTGTGTGCCCACAATAGGCCCTATTTTCAAGGAATCCATCAAGCTCATCTATACTCCCTCGGAATAAGGATTCCATTGAATTTCTTTAAAAAAGTTGTCTTTGAAAATGACTAGCATTTCTTACAAGTTTTCTCTTCTTAATTATGTATTAATGAGATTGTCTCTTGATTTTTTCCTAACAAGGTTCCACCTTTTGTTGCAATAACTCATTCACACTTAACAATCTAGAAAATAGCTTGTGCACCTATGACAGGCACTATATCCATGGCAACAAACACATTTATACTCCCTTAGAACTAGGAATTCGTTGAATTTCTTAAACAAGGTGTGTTTGGTGATGACAAGTATTTCTAACGAGTATTTTTCACTTAATTATAGACTAATGAGACTGTGTCTTAATTTCTTCCTGACAATGCTCCACTTTTTGTTGTAATTACCCATTTAGACTTAATGATCCTAAAAATAGCTTGTGTCCCACAACAAGCATTATATTCATGGCAACATGCACATTTATACTCCTTTGGAACTAGGAATCCGTTGATGAGTAGCATTTCTTCCAAGTATTTGCAGTATAATTACTTAATAAGGAGGCCATCTCCTCATTTCTTCATAGCAAGGCTTTATTGCCTTGTCTCATTCACACTTTAAGATCATGAAAATAGCTTATGTGCCCACAATAGGCACTATATTCATGGCAATAAGCACTTATGTTCTCCCTTGGTACTAGGAATTCATTGAATTTCATTAAACAAGGAGTCTTTAATAATGACTAGCATTTCTTTCAAGTATTTTCTACTTAATTACTAACTAATGAGACCGTCTCTTGATTTCTTCCTAACAATGCTCTACTTTTTGCTATAAGTATTCATTCACACTTGATGATCTTGAAAATAGCTTATGTGCTGACAACAGGCTCTATATTCATGGCAACAACAACATCTATACTCCCTTGATACTAGAATCCATTGAATTTCACTAAACAAGGAGTCTTTGACGATGACTAGCATTTCTTACAAGTATTTTCTACTTCATTACTAACTAATGAGACCGTCTCTTGATTTCTTCTTAACAAGGCTCCACATTTTGCTATAATTACTCATTCACACTTGATGATCTTGAAAATAGCTTGTGTGCCCACAATAGGCACTATATTCATGGCAACAACCACATTTATACTCCCTTGGAATTGGGAATCCATTGAATTTCATTAAACAAGGGAGTCTTTGATAATGACTAGCACTTTTTACAACTATTTTCTACTTAATTTCTAACTAATAAGACTGTCTCTTGATTTCTTCCTAACAATGCTCAACCTTTTGCTGTAATTACCCTTTCACTCTTAATGATCTTGAAAATAGCTTGTGTGCCCACAACAAGCACTATATTCGTGACAACAAGCACATTTGTACTCCTTTAGAACTAGGAATCCATTAAAATTCATTAAAGAATGAGTCTTTGATGATGACTAGCATTTCTTATGAGTATTTTCTACTTAATTATTGACTAAAGAGACTATCTCTTGACTTCTTTCTAACAATGCTCCACTTTTTGTTATAATTACCCATTCATATTTAATGATTATGAAAATAGCTTGTGTGCCCACAACAGGCATTATTTTCAAGGAAACAAGCACATCTATACTCCCTTGGAATAAGGAATCCATTGAATTTCCTTAAACATGGTGTCTTTAAGGATGACTAGCATTTCTTCCAAGTTTTATCAACTTAATTACGAACAAATAAGACCATCACTTGATTTCTTCCTAACAAGGCTCCACCTTTTGTTGCAATATCTCATTCACACTTAATGATCTAGAAAAATCGCTTGTGCACACACAATAGGAACTATATTCATGGCAACAAGCACATATATACACCCCTGGAAGTAGGAATCCATTGAATTTTCTTAAACAAGGTGTCTTTGGTGATGACAAGCATTTCTTACAAGTATTTTCCACTTAATTAGAGACTAATGAGACTGTCGCTCGATTTCTTCCTGACAATGCTCCACTTTTGGTTATAATTACGCATTCACAATTAATGATCTTGAAAATACCTTATATGCCCACAACAAGCACTATATTCATGGCAACAAGCACATCTATACTCCCTTGGAACTAGGAATCTGTTGAATTTCATCCAACAAGGAGTCCTTGATGATGAGTATCATTTCTTCCATGTATTTGCAGTTTAATTACTTAATAATGAGTTCATCTCCTTATTTCCTCCGAGCAAGGCTTTGTTGCATTATCTCATTTACACTTAAAGATCATGAAAATAGCTTGTGTGTGCCCACAACAGGCATTATATTTATGGCAACAAGCACATCTGTACTCCCTTGGAACTAGGAATCTGTTGAATTTCATTAAATAAGGAGTCTTTGATGATGACTAGCATTTCTTAGAAGTATTTTCTACTTAATTGCTAACTAATGAGACCGTCTTTTGATTTCTTCCTAAAAAACCTCCACTTTTTGCTATAATTACTCACTCACACTTGATGATCTTGAAAAAAGATATGTGCCCACAATAGGCACTCTATTCATGGCAACAACCACATTCTATACTCCCTTGGAATTGGGAATCCATTGAATTTCATCAAAGAAGGGAATTTTTGGTAATGACTAGCATTTCTTACAAGTATTTTCTACTTAATTACAGACTGAAGAAACTGTCTCTTGACTTCTTTCTAACAATGCTCTACTTTTTGTTGTAATTACCCATTCACACTTAATGAGCTTAAAAATAGCTTGTGTGCCCACAATAGGCACTATTTTCAAGGCAACAAGCATATCTATACTCCCTTGGAATAAGGAATCCATTGAATTTCCTTAAACAAGGTGTCTTTAAGGATGACTAGCATTTCTTCCAAGTTTTATCTACTTAATTATGGACAAATAAGACCGTCACTTGATTTCTTCCTAACAAGGCTCCACCTTTTGTTGCAATAACTCATTCACACTTAATGATCTAGAAAATAGCTTGTGTGCCCACAATAGGCACTATATTCATGGCAACAACTGCATCTATACTTCCTTGGAATTGGGAATCCATTGAATTTTATTAAACAAGGGAGTCTTTGATAATGACTAGCATTTTATATGACTATTTTCTACTTAATTTCTGACTAATAAAACTGTCTCTTGATTTCTTTCTAACAATGCTCAACCTTTTGTTGTAATTATCCTTTCACTCTTAATGATCTTGAAAATAACTTATATGCCCACAACAGGCACTATATTCGTGGCAAGAAGCCACATCTATACTCCTTTGGAACTAGGAATCCATTGAATTTCATTAAAGAATGAGTCTTTAGTGATGACTAGCATTTCTTACGAGTACTTAATGACTAACTAATGAGACTGATGAGAACCATAGAGATGATACATGGAAGGTTTCAATGGATGCCAAAAGGTCCATTCCACATTTTAGAAGGCCTAATAACACAAGCTAGAGTGTCAAAGGGTGCAAGAGATCCATTGCACATTCCAGACGGCC
>JAIRCJ010000339.1:31591-52749 GCA_020883675.1 Bruguiera gymnorhiza
GAATCTTTGATGATAGTTAGCATTTCTTACAATTATTTTCTATTTAATTACTAACTAATGAGACCATTGCTTCATTCCTTCCTAACAAGGCTCTACTTTTAGCAATAATTACTCATTCCCACTTGACGATCTTGAAAATAGCTTGTGTGCCCACAACGGGCACTATATTCATGGAAACAACCCCATTTATACTCCCATGAAACTAGAATCTGTTGAATTTTACTAAACAAGGAATCTTTGATGATGACTAGCATTTTCTACAAGTATTTAATACTTAATTACTAACTAATAAGACCGTCTCTTGATTTCTTCCTAACAAGGCTCAACTTTTTGCTATAATTACGAGCATTTCTTACGAGTATTTTCTACTTAATTATTGACTAATGGGACCCTCTCATGATTTCTTCCTAACAATGCTTGACTTTTTGTTGTAATTACCCATTCACACTTAATGATCTTGGAAAGAGCTTCTGTGCCCACAACAAGCACTATATACATGGCAATAAGCACATATATACTCCTTTGAAACTAGGAATCTGTTGAATTTCATAAAATAAGCAGTCTTTAATGGTGACTAGCATTTCTTACAAGCATTTTCTACTCAATTGCTAACTAATGAGACTGTTTCTTGATTTTTTTTCTAACAATGCTCCACTTTTTGTTATAATTACTCATTCACTCTTAATGATCTCGAAAATAGCTTGTGTGCTTACAACAGGCACTATATTCATGGCAACAAGAACGTCTATACTCCTTTGGAACTAGGAATCCATTGAATTTCATAAAATAAGGACGATAACTAGCATTTCTTACAAGTATTTTCAACTTAATTACTACCTACTAAGACTGTCTCTTGATTCCTTCCAAATAAGGTTCCACTTTTTGCAATAATTACTTGTTCCCACTTGATCATCTTGAAAATAGCTTATGTGCCCACAATAGGCACTATATTCATGGCAACAACCCCATCTATACTCCCTTGGATCTAGAATCCATTAAATTTCACTAAACAATGAGTCTTCGACAATGACTGGCATTTCTTACAAGTATTTTCTACTTAATTACAAACTAATGAGACCGTCTCTTGGTTTCTTCCTAACATGGCTCTGCTTTTAGCTATAATTGCTCATTCACACTAGATGATCTTCAAAATAGCTTATGTGCCCATAACAGACACCATATTCCTGACAACATCCACTTCTATACTCCTTTGGAATTAAGAATCCTTTGAATTTCATTAAATAAGGGCATTTTTTAGGATGACTAGTATTTCTTACGAGTATTTTCTACCTAATTACTAATTAATGAGATCGTCTCATCATTTCTTCCTAACAATACTCCACTTTCTGTTGTAATTACCCATTCACTCTCAATGATGTTGAAAACAGCTTGGGTGCCCACAACAGGTACTATATTCATGGCAACAACCTCATCTATACTCACTTAAAACTAGGAATCCGTTGAATTTCATTAAACAAGGAGTCTTTGATGGTGACTAGCATTTCTTTTGAGCATTTTCTACTCAATTGCTGACTAATGAGGCTGTCTCCTGATTTCTTTCTAGCAGTACTCCACTTTTTGTTGTAATTACCCATTCACTCTCAATGATCTTGAAAACAACTTAGGTGCCCACAATAGGCTCTATATTCATGGCAATAAGCACATCAATACTCTTTTGAAACTAGGAATCCGTTGAATTTCATTAAACAGGGAGTCTTTGATGGTGATTAGCATTTCTTACTAGTATTATCTACTCAATTGTTGACTAATGAGACTGTCTCTTGATTTCTTTCTAACAATGCTCCACTTTTTGTTGGAATTACCCATTCACTCCTAATGATGTCAAAAATATCTTGGGTGCCCACAATAGGCACTACATTCGTGGCAACAAGCATGTCTATACTCCCTTGGAACTAGGAATCCGTTGAAGTTCATTAAAGAGGGAGTCTTTGACAATGACTAGCATTTCTTACAAGTATTTTCTACTTTATTACTAATTGATGAGACTGTCTCTCGATTCCTTCCAAACGAGGCTCCACTTTTTGCAATAATTACTCATTGCCACTTGATGATCTTGAAAATAGCTTGTGTGCCCACAACAAGCATTATATTCAAGGCAACAACACCATCTATAGTCCCTTGGAACTAGAATCCATTAAATTTCACTAAACAACGAGTCTTTGACGATGACTAGCATTTCTGAACAACGAGTATTTGACAATGACTAGTTATTCTTACAAGTATTTTCTTCTTAATTACTAACTAAGGAGACCATCTCCTGATTTCTTCTTAACAAGGCTCCACATTTTGCTATAATTACTCATTCACACTTGATGATCTTGAAAATAGCCTGTATGCCCACAATAGGCATTATATTCATGGCAACAACCACATATATATTCCCTTGGTACTATAATCTATTAAATTTCACTAAACAACGAGTCTTTGATGATGACTAGCATTTTTTAACAACAAGTCTTTGACAATGACTAGCTATTCTTACAAGTATTTTCTACTTAATTACAAACTAATGAGACCATCTCTTGATTTCTTCCTAACAAGACTCCACTTTTAGCTATAATTACTCATTCACATTAGTTGATATTCAAAATAGCTTGTGCGCACAAACACAATGTTCACGACAACATCCACTTCTATACTCCCTTGGAATTGAGAATCCTTTGAATTTCATTAAAAATAGGAGTCTTTGAGAATGACTAGCATTTCTTACAACTATTTTCTACTTAATTACTGACTAATGAGACCGTCTCACTTTTTGTTGTAATTACCCATTCACTCTCAATGACCTTGAAAACAGCTTGGGTGCCCACAATAGGCACTATATTCATGGCAACAAGGCTGTCTATACTCCCTTGAAACTAGCAATCCATTAAATTTCAATAAACAAGGAGTCTTTGATGGTGACTAACATTTCTTACGAGTATTTTCTACTCAATTGTTGACTAATGAGACTGTTAGTTGATTTCTTTCTAACAATGCTCCTTTTTTTGTTGTAATTACTCATTCCCACTTGATGATCTCGAAAATAGCTTGTATGCCCACAACAGGCACTATATTCATGACAATAAACACGTCTATACTCCCTTGGAACTAGGAATCTGTTGAATTTCATTATACAAGGAGTCTTTGATGATGACTAACATTTCTTACAAGTATTTTCTACTTACTTACTAACTAATGAGACAGTCTCTTGTTTCCTTCCTAATAAGGTTCCACTTTTTGAAATAATTACTCATTCCCACTTGATGATCTTAAAAGTAGCTTGTGTGCCCACAACAGGCACTATATTCATGGCAACAACCCTATTTATACTCCCTTGGATCTAGAATCCATTGAATTTTACTGAACAATGAGTCTTTAACGATGACTAGCATCTCTTACAAGTATTTTCTACTTAATTACAAACTAATGAGATTGTTTCTTGATTTCTTCCTAACAAGGCTCCCTTTTAGCTATAATTACTCATTCACTCTAGATGATCTTCAAAATAGCTTGTGTACCCACAACAGATACTATATTCATGACAACATCCACATCTATACTCCCTTGGAATTAAGGATCCTTTGAATTTCATTAAACAATGGAGTCTTTGAGAATGACTAGCATTTCTTACGAGTATTTTCTACATAATTACTGATTAATGAGATTGTCTTATGATTTCTTCCTAACAATGCTCCACTTTTTGTTGTAATTACCCATTCACTCTCAATGATGTTGAAAACAGCTTGAGTGCCCACAATAGGCACTATATTCATGGCAACAAACACATCTATACTCCTTTGAAACTAAGAATCTGTTGAATTTCATTAATCAAGGAGTTTTTGATGGTGACAAGCATTTCTTACGAGTATCTTCTACTCAATTACTAACTAATGAGATTGTCTCTTGACTTCTTTCGAACAATGCTCCACTTTTTGTTGTAATTACCCATTCACTTTGATGCGGGAAACCCCAAAAAGATGTGGCTTGGGGACCCAACGCACACAATGAATCAAAGAACAACCAGGAAAGCTAAATCAAAGTTTAATAACACAAACCCTAGACCCAATATTCGAAGTAACACGAACCTAGGGTATTTAAGATAGATATGGACGCCACACTCCAGAAAAGAAAGGAATTGGGAGTGATAAGTCGATTTGAACGCCACAAGAAGAATTACCTCTTGATAAGTTCTTTAGTTCTTAAAAGAACCGAGGGAGAAAAGCCCTTACTTTCTATTTCACTCAAAGTTGTCTGATTTCCAAAGCTTACAAGGGTTACATATTTATAGGCTTAGATAGCAATCCTAAAGAGGCAAAATTCCTATTTAGGAGAAATCCCTATTTTGGAGGAATTTTGGACTAATTCCAGCACATACAATGAACTCCTATTTAGGAGTGATGCTATTACTTAGTTTGACCTATTAAGTATTCCAATTATATTAACTAGGCCTGGACTCTCTTTAAAACTTGAATTCGCACCATTTGAAGCTTGGTTGGCCTGAATGTTCTGAATCAGCCCATTCAGTGCTTCTTTAATCTTTTTGGCTCTAGCTCATGTTATTGGGCCTTCTGGAATGTGCAATGGACCTCTTGCATCCATTGAAGCTCTAGCTCGTGTAATTAGGCCTTCTAGAATGTGCAATGGACCTCTAAAGTGAATGATCTGAACTTTGTTAACGTGTATAGAGCATGTGAGAAGTCAGCCTTTGAGAAGTTTTATAGGCATAAGGGCTTCTTATTTAGGGAAAATCGTTTATGCATGCCTATGAGTTCTTTAAGGGAGTTGGTTGTAAGAGAAGCTCATGAGGGTGGTCTAATGGGTCATTTTGGAGTTAGGAAAACCCTAGATGTCCTAAATGAACACTTCTTTTGGCCACGCATGAAACGAGATGTTGAGAGGATATGTGAGAAATGCATAACATGCAAACAAGCTAAATCTAGAGTTTTACCCCATGGCTTGTATACCCCTTTACCCATACCTTGCCATCCCTGGGTTGATTTATCCATGGACTTTGTACTAGGATTGCCACGAACAAAACGGGGTAGGGATTCGGTATTTGTTGTTGTTGATAGATTTTCAAAAATGGCACACTTCATCCCATGCCATAAAACTAATGATGCAAACAATGTGGCTGACTTGTTCTTTAGAGAAGTAGTGCGTTTGCATGGCATGCCACGGAGCATTGTTTCAGACCAAGATACAAAGTTCTTAAGCTACTTCTGGAAGACTTTGTGGGGTAAGTTAGGTACTAAGCTATTGTTTTCAACTACTTGTCATCCACAAACTGATGGGTAGACTGAGGTGGTTAATCGAACTCTTTCTACTCTTTTGCGTGCTATTATTTGAACAAATTTGAAAACATGGGAAGATTGTTTACCACATGTCGAGTTTGCATATAATAGGAGTGTTCATTCTACTACTAGCTACTCTCCATTTGAAATTGTATATGGTTTTAATCCATTGACTCCTCTGGATTTGGTACCTATACTTGTCAATGAGTATGCCAACGTTGAAGGTGAACGCAAAGCTGACATGATAAAAAAATTGCGTGAGAAGGTACGACAACATATTGAAAAATGAACTGAGCAATACACATCCCATGTCAACAAGGGATGAAAAAAGGTGGTGTTTGAACCTGGTGATTGGGTTTGGGTGCATATGCGCAAGGAACGATTCCCAGCTTAGAGGCGTTCAAAGCTACAACCTAGAGGAGATGGTCCCTTCCAAGTTCTAGCATGAATCAATAACAATGCTTATAAGTTAGACCTTCCTAGTGAGTATAATGTGAGTGCAACATTTAACATTTTTGACCTTTCCCCTTTTGATATAGGTGATGATTCGAGGGCGAATCCTTTTGAGGAGGGGGGCAATGATGAGAACCATGGAGATGATGGGTGGAAGGCTTCAATAGATGCAAGAAGTCCATTGCACATTCCAGAAGACCCAATAACACTAGATAGAGCTTCAATGGATGCAAGAGGTCCATTGCACATTCTAGAAGGCCCAATTACACGAGCTAGAGCTTCAATGGATGCAAGAGGTCCATTGCACATTCCAAAAGGCCCAATAACACGAGCTAGAGCCAAAAAGATTAAAGAAGCACTGAATGGGCTGATTCAGGACATTCAGGCCAACCAAGCTTCAAATGGTGCGAATTCAAGTTTTAAAGAGAGTCAAGGCCTAGTTAATATAATTGGAATACTTAATAGGTCAAACTAAGTAATAGCATCACTCCTAAATAGGAGTTCATTGTATGTGCTGGAATTAGTCCGAAATTCCTCCAAAATAGGGATTTCTCCTAAATAGGAATGTTGCCTCTTTAGGATTGCTATCTAAGCCTATAAATAGGCACCCCTTGTAAGCTTTGGAAATCAGACAACTTTGAGTGAAATAGAAAGCAAGGGCTTTTCTCCCTCAGTTCTTTTAAGAACTAAAGAACTTATCAAGAGGTAATTCTTCTTGTGGCGTTCAAATTGACTTATCACTCCCAATTCCTTTCTTTTCTGAAGTGTGGTGTCCATATCCATCTTGAATACCCTAAGTTCGTGTTACTTTGAATATTGGGTCTAGGGTTTGTGTTATTAAACTCTGACCTAGCTTTCCTGGTTGTTCTTTAATTCATTGTGTGCGTTGGGTCCTTAAGCCACATCTTTTTGGGGTTTTCCGCATCACACTCTTAATGATTTGGAAAATAGTTTGTGTGTCCACAATAGGCACTATATTCATGGCAACAACCCCATCTATACTCCCTTGGAACTATAATCCATTAAAGTTCAGTAAACAATGAGTCTTTGACGGTGACTAGCATTTCTTACAAGTATTTTCTATTTAATTTCTAACTAATGAGACCGTCTCTTGATTCCTTCCTAACAAGGCTCCACTTTTTGCAATAATTACTCATTCCCACTTGATGAGCTTGAAAATAACTTGTGTGCCCACAAAAAGCACTATATTGATGGCAATAACCCTATCAACATTTTTTACTATTATTTTCTACTCAATTACTGACTAATGAGACCGTCTCACTTTGTGTTGTAATTACCCATTCACTCTCAATGACCTTGAAAATAGTTTGGGTGCCCACAATAGGCACTATATTCATGGCAACAAAACCATCTATACTCCCTTGAAACTAGCAATCTATTAAATTTCATTAAATAAGGAGTCTTTGATGATGACTAGCATTTCTTACAAGTATTTTCTACTCAAATGTTGACTAATGAGACTGTCAGTTGATTTCTTTCTAACAATGCTCCTCTTTTTGTTGTAATTACTCATTCCCACTTGATCATCTTGAAAATAACTTGTATGCCCACAACAGGCACTATATTCATGGCAACAAACACGTCCATACTCCCTTGGAACTCGGAATCCGTTGAATTTCATTATACAAGGAGTCTTTGATAATTACTAACATTTCTTACAAGTATTTTCTACATACTTACTAACTAATGAGACAGTCTCTTGATTCCTTCCTAACGAGGCTCGACTTTTTGCTATTATTACTCCTTTACACTAGACGATCTTCAAAATAGCTTATGTGCCCACAACAGGCACTATATTCATGGCAACATCCACATCTATATTCCCTTGGAATTGAGAATCCTTTGAATTTTATTAAACAAGGGAGTCTTTGAGAATGACTTGCATTTCTTACAAGTATTTTCTACTTAATTATTGACGAATGAGACCGTCTCATGATTTCTTCCTAAGAATGCTCCACTTTTGTTGTAATTACCCATTCACTCTCAATGATCTTGAAAACAGCTTGGGTGCCCGCAATAGGCGCTATATTCATGGCAACAAGCAGATCTATACTCCCTTGAAACTAGGAATTCGTTGAATTTCATTAAACAGGGAGTCTTTGATGGTGACTAGCATTTCTTATCTATATTTTCGACTCAATTACTAACTAATGAGACTGTCTCTTGATTTCTTTCTAACAATGCTCCCTTTTTGTTGTAATTACCCATTCACTCTTAATGATCTCGAAAATAGCTTGTGTACCTACAACAGGCACTATATTCATGGCAACAACCCTATCTATACTCCCTAGGAACTAGAATCGATTAAATTCACTAAACAATGAGTCTTTGATGATGACTAGCGTTTCTTACACATATTTTCTACTTAATTACTGACTAATGAGACCGTCTCATGATTTCTTCCTAACAATGCTCCACTTTTGTTATAATTACTCATTCACACTAAATGATCTTCAAAATAGCTTGTGGCCACAACAGGCACTATATTCATGGGAACAAGCATGTCTATACTCTCTTGGAATTAGGAATCCATTGAATTTCATTAAACAAGGAGTCTTTGATGATGACTAGCATTTCTTACAAGTATTTTCTACTCAATTACAAACTAATGAGACTGTCTCTTGATTTCTTTCTTTCAATGCTCCACTTTTTGTTGTCATTACCCATTCACTCTTAATGATCTTGAAAATAGCTTGTGTGCCAACAACAAGCACTATATTCATGGCAACAAGCACATCAATACTCCCTTGGAAGTAGGAATCCCTTGAATTTCATTAAACAAGGAGTCTTTGATGATGACTAGCTTTTCTTACAATTATTTTCTACTTAATTACTAACTACTAAGACCGTCTCTTGATTTCTTCCTAACAAGGCTCCACTTTTTGCAATAATTACTTATTCGCACTTGATGATCTTGAAAATAGCTTGTGTGCTAACACCATGTACTATATTCATGGTAGCAACCCCATTTATACTCCCTTGGAACTAGAATTCGTTGAATTTGATGAAACAATGAGTCTTTGATGATGACTAGTATTTCCTGCAAGTATTTTCTGCTTAATTACTAACTAATGAGACCATCTCTTGATTTCTTCCTAACAAGGCTCCACTTTTTGCTATTATTACTCCTTTACACTAGATGATCTTCAAAATAGCTTGTGCACCCACAAAGGCACTATATTCATGGCAACATCCACATCTATATTCCCTTGGAATTGAGAATCTTTTGAATTTCATTAAACAAGGGGGTCTTTGAGAATGACTTGCATTTCTTATGAGTATTTTCTACTTAATTACTGACGAATGAGACAATCTTATGATTTTTTCCTAAGAATGCTCTACTTTTTGTTGTAATTACCCATTCACTCTCAATGATCTTGAAAACAGCTTGGGTGCCCATAACAGGTGCTATATTCATGGCAACAAGCAAATCTATACTCCCTTGAAACTAGGAATCTGTTGAATTTCATTAAACAAGGAGTCTTTGATGGTGACTAGCATTTCTTACCTATATTTTCAACTCAATTACTAACTAATGAGACTATCTCTTGATTTCTTTTAACAATGCTCCCCTTTTTGTTGTAATTACCCATTCACTTTTAATGATCTCAAAAATTGCTTGTGTGCCCACAACAGGCATTATATTCATGGCAACAAGCATGTCTGTACTCCCTTGGAACTAGGAATCCGTGGAATTTCATTAAACAAGGAGTTTTTGATGATGACTAGCTTTTCTTACAATTATTTTTTACCTAATTGCTAAGTAATGAGACTGTCTTTTGATTCCTTCCTTACAATTCTGCATTTTTTACAATAATTACTCATTCGCACTTGATGATCTTGAAAATAGCTTGTGTGCTCACAAGAGGCACTATATTCATGGCAACAACCCCATCTATACTCCCTTGGAACTAGAATCCATTAAATTTCACTAAACAATGAGTCTTTGACCAAGACTAGCATTTCTTACAACTATTTTCTACTTAACTGCTAACTAATGAGACCGCATCTTGATTTTTTCCTAACAAGGCTTCTCTTTTGGTATAATTACTCATTCACATTGGATGATCTTCAAAATAGCTTGTGTGTCCACAACAGACACTATATTCATGGCAACAACCACATCTATACTCCCTTGGAATTGTGAATCCATTGAATTTCATTAAACAAGGGAGTCTTTGATAATGACTAGCATTTCTTATGAGTATTTTTTGCTTAATTTCTGACTAGTGACATCGTATCTTAATTTGTTCCTAACAATTCTCCAATTTTTGTTGTAATTACCCATTCTCCCTTAATGATCTTGAAAACAGCTTGTGCGCCCACTATAGGCACTATATTCTAGGTAACAAGCACATCCATACTCACTTGGAACTAGGAATTCGTTGAATTTCCGTAAACAAGGAGTCTTTGACGATGACTAGTCTTTCCTACGAGTATTTTGATCTGGAAAACCCCAAAAAGACGTGGCTTAGGGACCCAATGCACACATGGTGATACGAACTCTGATTATATGTAAACAAAACTAAACACCAATGCTGGTATAGGATTGTTCTAACAAAGGTTAAGGGATTTGGAGTCCTGACCCAATGATTATAAACAACCAAGAACCATAACTATAAGATTCAGATGCCACTCCTAACAACAACAACGTCGAAGAAGATAAGTCTATTGAACCAACACACTCAAGTATGAAAGTTCAAAATTTGTTCCCAAAGAACCAAAGAAAATAGCTCATCCACTTATCGTCTTGCCTCTAAAGCTCCTTTGTCTCCTCATGATTACTTCTATACGCTGGCTTATTAGGAATGGGAGCTCCAAGAATAAGATCAATGTGATGTTCAATCCCTTTCCTTGGTGGTAAACCATTTGGGGTCGCCTTAGGGAAAACATCATTATAATCCTGCAACAAAGATGAAATAGCATTAGGCAAAGATAAATCAAGGTTAGTGTTAGAGAAATAAGAATCCTTGTAAAGGATCAAGATCATTTGCTGCCTAGCTTGGAAGGCAACCTTAACATCTGCTCCTTTTGCAAACACACTCACTTGTTTTCTTTCATCTACACTCTTGTAGACTAAAATTATATAAATCATTTCATATCGCATTATCGCAAAGGAGACAATTAAGAAAATTACAAAATTGAATTTCAACTGATTATTAACAATACAGTAACCCCTACAAGTCTTTAAAATTCTAAAAGTTGAAAAAATGGAATGTTTTAATTTTTCAATTTATTGTTAATGCCATTGCATTTTGAATGGTCAGAAAAATATAATATTTGACTATGTTAATTGAACAAAAATACAAGTAATGGAGTCAATTGGATAATATACACTTTAGTGGATGAAAATTAGAAAAAGCAATCCTCAGTTTTAATGTTGGGTCAAGCATATTGCTCTTGAGGGGAGTGGCAAAACTTCTTATTATAGTCCACTGCATTTGCTTTTTGTTAAGTAATATGTTTGTAGACTAAAATTAGATAAGCCATTTGAACCTATATTGTGGCAATCGAGGCAATTAAAAAAATTACAAAATTTAAATTCAACTGATTATTAATAATACATAAATTCTTATAAGCCTTTAAAATTCTACAAATTGAATAAATGCAATGTTTTGATTTTTCAATTTATTGTTAATACCACTACATTTTGAATGGTGAGAAAAACATAATATTTGAATATGTTAATTGACGAAAAATATAAGTGATGGACTGATTATTAATAATGTGCAAATCCCTATAAGTCTTTAAAATTTCAAAAGTTGAAAAAATGCAATGTTTTAATGTTTCAATATATTGTTAATGCCACTGCATTTTAAATGGTAAGAAAAACATAATATTTGAATATGTTAATTGAATAAAAATACAAATAATGGACTCAATTGTAGAAAATACACTTTAGTGGATGAATACTATAAATAGCAATGCTAAGCTTTAATATTGGGTCAAGCATATTACTCTTAAGGGGGTATGGGGAAACTTCTTCTTATAGTCTATTGCATTTGCTTTTTCTTAAGTGATATGTTTGTTGATTCAAATTATATAAACCATTTTAACTTGCATTATGGCAAAAGAGGCAATGAAAAAAATTACAGAATCCAAATTCAACTAATTATTAGCAATGCATTAATCCTTATAAGTCTTTATAATTCTAAAAGTTGAGAAAATGGAATGTTTTGATTTTTCAATTTATTGTTAGTGCCATTGCATTTTAAATGGTGAGAGAAACATAATAATTGAATATGCTAATTTAACAAAAATACAAGTAATGGACTTAATTTTGTAAAATACACCTTAGTAGATGAATACTATAAATAGCAATGCTAAGCTTTAATGTTGGGTCAAGCATATTGCTCTTGAGGGTAGTGGGGAAGCTTCTTATTATAGTCCATTGCATTTACTTTTTCTTAAGTAATATGTTTGTAAATTAAAATTATATAAATCATTTCAACCTGCATTGTGGCAATGGAGGCAAATAAAAAAATTACAAAATCTAAATTCAACTGATTATTAACAATGCATAAATCCCTATAGGTTTTTAAAATTCTAAATGTTGAAAAAATGCAATGTTTTGAATTTTCAATTTATTGTTAATGCCATTGTATTTTGAATGGTGAGAAAAACATAATATTTGAATATCTTAATTGAACAAAAATACAAGTAATTGACTCAATTGTATAAAATACACTTTAGTGGATGAATATTATAATTAGCAATCCTAAATTTTAATATTAGGTCAAGCACATTGCTCTTGAGGGGAATGGGGAAACTTCTTCTTATAGTCTATTGCATTTGCTTTTTCTTAAGTAATATGTTTGTTGATTCAAATTATATAAACCATTTCAACTTGCATTGTGGCAAAGGAGGCAATGAAAAAAATTACAGAATCTAAATTCAACTAATTATTAATAATGCATTAATCCCTATATGTCTTGATAATTCTAAAAGTTGAAAAAATGAAATGTTTTGATTTTTCAATTTATTGTTAGTGCCATTGCATTTTGAATGGTGAGAAAAACATAATAATTGGATATGTTAATTTAACAAAAATACAAGTAATGGACTTCATTGTGTAAAATACACTTTAGTGGATGAATACTATAAATAGCAATGCTACACTTTAATGTTGGGTCAAGCATATTCCTCTTGAGGATAATGGGGAAGCTTCTTATTATAGTCCATTGCTTTTGCTTTTCCTTAAGTAATATGTTTGAAAACTAAAATTATATAAATCATTTCAACCTACATTGTGGCAATGGAGGTAAATAAAAAAATTACAAAATTTAATTTCAATTGATTATAAACAATGCATAAACCCTTGCAAGTCTTTAAAATTCTAAAAGTTGAAAAAGTGGAATGTTTTGATTTTTCAATTTAATGTTAATGCCATTGCATTTTGAATGGTGAGAAAAACATAATATTTGAATATGTTAATTGAACAAAAATACAAGTAATGGACTCAATTTTGTAAAATACACTTTTGTGGTTGAAAATTATAAATAGCAATCCCAAACTTTAATGTTGGATCAAGCATATTGCTCTTAAGGGGAGTGGGGAAACTTCTTATTATAGTCTATTGCACTTGCTTTTTCTTAAGTAATGTGTTTGTTGATTCAAATTATATAAACCATTTCAACTTGCATTGTGGCAAAGGAGGCAATGAAAAAAATTACAAAATTTAAATTCAACTGATTATTAACAATGCATTAATCCTTATAAGTCTTTATAATTCTAAAAGTTGAAAAAATGGAATGTTTTGATTTTTCAATTTATTGTTAGTGCCATTGCATTTTGAATGGTGAGAGAAACATACCAATTGAATATGTTAATTGAACAAAAATACAAGTAGTGGACTCAATTGTGTAAAATACACTTTTGTGGTTGAAAATTATAAATAGCAATCCCAAACTTTAATGTTGGGTCAAGCATACTGCTCTTAAGGGGACTGGGGAAACTTCTTATTATAATCTATTGCATTTGCTTTTTCTTAAGTAATATGTTTGTTGATTCAAATTATATAAACCATTTCAACTTGCATTGTGGTAAAGGAGGCAATGAAAAAAATTACAAAATTTAAATTCAACTGATTATTAACAATGCATTAATCCTTATAAGTCTTTATAATTCTAAAAGTTGAAAAAATGGAATGTTTTGATTTTTCAATTTATTGTTAGTGCCATTGCATTTTGAATGGTGAGAGAAACATACTAATTGAATATGTTAATTGAACAAAAATACAAGTAGTGGACTCAATTGTGTAAAATACACTTTTGTGGTTGAAAATTATAAATAGCAATCCCAAACTTTAATGTTAGGTCAAGCATATTGCTTTTGAGGGGACTAAGGAAACTTCTTATTATAATCTATTTCATTTGCTTTTTCTTAAGTAATATGTTTGTTGATTCAAATTATATAAACCATTTCAACTTGCATTGTGGCAAAGGAGGCAATGAAAAAAAATTACAAAATTTAAATTCAACTGATTATTAACAATGCATTAATCCTTATAAGTCTTTAAAATTCTAATTGATGAAAAAATGCATGCATTTTGAATGGTGAGAAAAACATAATATTTGAATATGTTAATTGAACAAAAATACAAGTAATGGACTCAATTGTATAAAATACATTTTAGTGGATGAATATTATAAATAGGAATCCAAAGCTTTAATGTTGGGTCAAGCATATTGCTATTGATTGTTATGGGGAAACTTCTTATTATAGTTGATTGCTTTTGCATTTTCTTAAATAATATGTTTTTAGACTAAAATTATATAATTCATTTCACATCACATTGTAGTAAAGGAGAAAATTAAGAAAATTACATAATCTAAATTCAAGTGACTATTAACAATAAATTAACCCCTACAAGTCTTTAAAATTCTAAAAGTTGAAAAAATGGAAAGTTTGATTTTTCAATTTATTGTTAATGTCATTGCATTTTCAATGGTGAGAAAAACATAATATTTGAATACGTCAATTGAACAAATATACAAGTAATGGACTTAATAGTATAAAATACATTTTAGCGGATGAATATTATAAATAGCAACGCTAAGCTTTATCGTTGGGTCAACCATATTACTCTTGAGGGTTATGGGAAAACTTCTTATTATAGTCCATTGCATTTGCTTTTTTGAAGTAATATGTTTATAGACTAAAATTATATAAATCATTTCAACCTATATTGTGGCAATGGAGACAATTAAAAAAATTAGAAAATTTAAATTTAATTGATTATTAACAATGCATTAATCCCTATAAGTCTTTAAAATTCTAATAGATGAAAAAATGCAATGTTTAGATTTATCAATTTATTGTTGATGCCACTGCATTTTGAATGGTGAGAAAAACATAATATTTCAATATGTCAAATTGAAAAAAATACAAGTAATGGACTCAATTGTACAAAATACATTTTAGTTGATGAATATTATAAATAGTAATCGCAAGCTTTAATGTTGGGTCAAGCATATTGGTTTTGAGGGCAGTGGGGAAATTTCATATTAGAATCCATTGCCTTAGCTTTTTCTTAAGTAATATGTTTGTAGATTAAAATTATATAAATCATTTGATATCGCATTGTTGCAAAGGAGACAATTAAGAAAATTACAAAATTTAAATTCAACTGATTATTAATAATGCATAAATCTCTACAAGTCTTTAAAATACTAAAAGCTAAAAGGGTAGAATGTTTTGATTTTTCAATCTATTGTAAATGCCACTCCTTTATGAATGGTGAGAAAAACTTAATATTTCAAAATGTTAATTGAAAAAAATACAAGTAATGGACTCAATTGTATAAAATACATTTTAATGGATGAATATTATAAATAGCAATCCTAAGCTTTAATGTTGGGTCAAGCATATTGCTCTTGGGGGTTGTGGGGAAACTTCTTATTATAGTGCATCGCATTTGCTTTTTCTTAAGTAATATGTTTGTAGACTAAAATTATATAAATCATTTCAACCTGTATTGTGTCAATGGAGGCAATTAAGAAAATTACAAAATTTAAATTCAACTAATTATTAATAATGCATAAATCCTTATAAGTCTTTAAAATTCTAAAAGCTGAAAAAATGCAATGTTTTGATTTTTCAATTTATTCTTAATGCCACTGCATTTTGAATGGTGAGAAAAATATAATATTTGAATATGTTAATTGAACAAAAATACATGTAATGGACTCAATTGTATAAAATACACTTTAGTGGACGAATATTATAAATAGCAATGCTAAGCTTTAATCTTGGGTCAAGCATATTGGTCTTTAAGGGAGTGGAGAAACTTCTTCTTATAGTCTATTGCATTTGCTTTTTCTTAAGTAATATGTTTGTAGATTCAACTTGCACTGTGGCAAAGAAGGCAATAAAAAAGATTACAAAATTTAAATTCAAATGATTATTAACAAGGCATAAATCCCTATAAGTCTTTAAAATTCTAAAAGTTGAAAAAAATGCAACATTTAGATTTTTCAATTTATTGTTCATGCCACTACATTTTGAATGGTGAGAAAAATATAATATTTGAATATCTTAATTGAAAAAAAAGTACAAGTAATGGATTCAATTGTATAAATTACACTTTAGTGGATGAATATTATAAATAGCAATGTTAAGATTCAATGTTGGGTCAAACATATTGCTCAAGAGTTGTGGGGAAACTTCTTATTATAGTCAATTGCATTTGCTTTTTCTTAGGAAACATATTTATAGACTAAAATTATATAAATCATTTCTTATTGCATTATTGCAAAGGAGACAATTAGGAAAATTACAAAATTCAAATTCAATTGATTATTCACAATTCATAAATCCCTATAAGTCTTTAAAATTCTAAATGCTGAAAAAAATTCAATGTTACTCTTTTTCAATTTATTGTTAATGCCACTCCATTTTGAATGTTGAGAAAAACATAATATTTCAAAATGTTAAATGAAAAAAAAATCCAAGTAATGGACTCAATTGCATAAAATACATTTTAGAGGATGAATATTATAAATAGCAAAGCTAAGTTTTAATGTTTGGTGAAGCATATTGCTCTTGAGGGTTGTGGGGAAGTTTTGTATTATAGTGCCTTGCATTTGCTTTTTCTTATGTATTATGTTTGTAGACTAAAATTATATAAATCATTTCAACCTGCATTGTGGCAATGGAGGCAATTAAAAAAATTATAAAATATAAATTCAACTGATTATTAACAATAAATTAATCCCTATAAGTCCTTAAAATTGTAAAAGATGAAAAAATGCAATGTTTTGATTTTTCAATTTATTATTAATGCCACTCCATTTAGAATGGTGAGAAAAACATAATATTAAAATATGTTAATTGAAGAAAAATACAACTAAAGGACTCATTTGTGCAAAATACACTTTTATAGTATATTGCTCTTCGGGGTTGTGGGGAAACCTCTTATTACATTCCATTGCATTTGCTTTTTGTTTGATAATATGTTTGAAAACTAAAATTATATAAATCATTTCATATCACTTTGTCGCAAAGGAGACAATTAAGAAAATTACAAAATCTAAATTCAACTAATTATTAACAATAGATTAAGCCCTACAAGTCTTTAAGATTCTAAAAGTTGAAAAAATGGAATGTTTTGATTTTTCAATTTATTGTCAATGCCATTGCATTTTGAATGGTGAGAAAAACATAATATTTGAATATGTTAATTGAACAAAAATACAAGTAATGGACTCAATTGTATAAAATACATTTTAGTGGATCAATATTATAAATAGGAATTCCAAGCCTTCATGTTAGGACAAGCATATTGCTCTTGAGAGGAGTGGGGAAACTTCTTAATAGAGTCCATTGCATTAGCTTTTTCTTAAGTAATATGTTTGTAGACTAAAATTATATAAATCATTTGATATCGCATTGTCGCAAAGGAGACAATTAAGAAAATTACAAAATTTAAATTCAATAGATTATTAACAATGTATAAATCCCTATAAGTCTTTAAAATTCTAAAAGCTGAAAAAATGCAATGTGGTCATTTTTCAAGTGATTTTTCAATTTATTGTTAATGCCACTCCATTTTGATCGGTGAGAAAAACATAATATTTGAATATGTTAATTGAACAAAAATACATGTAATGGACTTAATTGTGTAAAATACACTTTAGTGGATGAATATTATAATTAGCAATCCTAAATTTTAATGTTGGGTCAAGCATATTGCTCTTGAGGGGTGTAGGGAAACTTTTTATTGTAGTCCATTACATTCGCTTTTTCTTAGGTAATATGTTTGTATACAAAAGTTATATAAATCATTTCATATCACATTATCGCAAAGGAGACAATTAAGAAAAATACAAAATCTAAATTCAATTGATTATTAACAATAAATTAACCCTTACAAGTCTTTAAAACTCTAAAAATTGAAAAATGGAATGTTTTCAGTTTTCAATTTATTGTTAATGTCATTGCATTTTGAATGGTGAGAAAAACATAATATTTGAATATGTTAATTGAACAAAAATACAAGTAATGAACTCAATTGTATAAAATACACTTTAGTGGATGAATATTATAAATAGGAATCCCATACTTTGATGTTGGGTCAAGCAGATTACTCTTGAGAGAAGTGGGGAAACTTTTTAATAGAGTCCATTGCATTAGCTTTTTCTTAAAGTAATATGTTTATAGACTAAAATTATATAAATCATTTCATATCGCATTGTCGTAAAGGAGACAATTAAGAAAATTACAAAATTTACATTCAACTGATTATTAACAATGCATAAATCCCTATAAGTCTTTAAAATTCTAAAAGCTAAAAAAATGCAATGTTTTGATTTTTCAATTTATTCTTAGTGCCACTCCATTTTGAATGGTGAGAAAAACATAATATTTGCATATGTTAATTGAAAAAAATACATGTGATAGACTCAATTGTATAAAATACATTTTAGTGAATAAATATTATAAATAGAAATGCTAAGCTTTAATGTTGGGTCAAGCATATTGCTCTTGAGGGTTATGGGGAAACTTCTTATTATAGTCCATTGCATTTCCTTTTTCTTAGGTAATATGTTTGTAGACTAAAATTATATAAATCATTTCATATCTCATTATCGTAGAGGAGACAATTAAGAAAATTACAAAATTTAAATTCAACTAATTATTAACAATAAATTAAGCCCTCCAAGTCTTCAAAACTCTAAAAGTTGAAAAAATGGAATGTTTTGATTTTTCAATTTATTGTTAATGCCATTGCACTTTGAATGGTGAGAAAAACATAATATTTGAATATGTTAATTGAACAAAAATACAAGTGATGGACTCAATTGTATAAAATACACTTTAGTGGATGAATATTATAATTAGGAATCCCAAGCTTTCATGTTGGGTCAAGCTTATTGCTCCTGAGGGGAGTGGGGAAACTTCTTATTAGAGTCCATTGCATTAGCTTTTTCTTAAGTAATAATAGGTTTACAGACTAAAATTATAAAAATCATTTGATATTGCATTGTCCCAAATGAGACAATTAAGAAAATTACAAATTTAAATTCAATAGATTATTAACAATGCATAAATCTCTATAAGTCTTTAAAATTCTAAAAGATGAAAAAACACAATGTTTTGTTTTTTCAATTTATTATTAATGCATCTCCATTTTGAATGGTGAGAAAAACATAATATTTGAATATGTTAATTGAACAAAAATACAAGTAATGGACTTAATTGTATAAAATACACTTAAGTGGATGAATATTATAAATAGCAATGCTAAGCCTTAATGTTTGGTCAAGCATATTGCACTTGGAGGTTATGGGAAAACTTTCTTATTTTTTTTCCATTACATTTCCTTTTTCTTCGGTAATATGTTTGTAGACTAAATTTATATAAATCATATGATATCGCATTGTCGTAGAGGAGAAAACTAAGAAAATTACAAGATTTAAATTCAAATGATTTATTAAAATGTTTTGATTTTTCAATTTATTGTTAATGCCATTGCATTTTGAATGGTGAGGAAAAACAAAATATTTGAATATGTTAATTGAAACAAAATACAAGTGAAGGACTCAATTGTCTAAAATACACTTTAGTGGATGAATACTATAAATAGTAAATCCCAAGCTTTCATGTTGGCCAAGCATATTGCTCCTGAGGGGAGTGGGGGAAACTTCTTATTAAAGTCCATTGCATAAGCTTTTCGTTAAGTAATAGGTTTGCAAACTAAAATTATAGAAAATCATTTGATATCGCATTGTCACAAAGGAGACAATTAAGAAAGTCTACAATAATTAACATTCAACAGGATTCATTAACAATGCATAAATCTCTATAAGTCTTTATAAATTCTAATAATGATCAAAAAAATGCAATGTTTTGATTTTTCAATTTAATTATTAATGCCACTCCATTTTTGAATGGTGAGAGAAACATAATATTGGAATATGTTAATATGAACAAAAATACAAGTAATCGGACTCAATTGTATAAAATACACTTAAGTGGACGAAATATTATAAATAGCAATGCTAAAGCCTTAATGTTGGGTCAGCATATTGCTCTTGAGGGTTATGCTGAAACTTTCTTATTATAGTCCATTGCATTTTGCATTTCTTAGGTAATATGTTTGTAAACTAAAATTATATAAATCATTTTACCTGCATTTATGACAATGGAGGCAACTTAAAAAATTAAAAATTTAAATTCAACTGATTATTAACAATGACATTAAATCCCTATAAGTCTTTAAAATTCTAGTAGATATGAAAAAGCAATGTTTAATGATTTTTCATTTTATTTGTTGATTGGCCATACATTTTGAATGGGTGAGAAAAATAATATTTGAATAATTAATTGAACAAAAATACAAGTAATGGACTCAATTGTATAAAATACATTTAATGGATGAATATTATAAATAGCAATGCTAAGCTTTATTGTTGGGTCAAGCATATTGCTCTTGGGGTTGTGGGGAAATTTTTATTATAGTCCATTACATTTGCTTTTCTTAGGTAATATGTTTGTAGACTAAAATTATATAAATCATTTCATATCGCATTGTCGCAAAGGAGACAATTAAAAATTACAAAATCTAAATTCAAGTGATTATTAACAATAAATTAACCCCTACAAGTCTTTAAAATTCTAAAGTTGAAAAAATGGAATGTTTGATTTTTCAATTTATTGTTAATGCCATTGCATTTTAAATGGTGAGAAAAACATAATATTTGAATATGTAAATTGAACAAAATACAATATTGGACTCAATTGTATAAAATGATTTTAGTGGGTGAATATTATAAATAGCAATGCCAAGATTTAATGTTAGGTCAAGCATATTGCTCTTGAGGGTTGTGGGAAACTTCTTATTATAGTCCATTGCATTTGCTTTTTCTTAAGTAATATGTTTGTAGACTA
>JAIRCJ010000339.1:53418-76675 GCA_020883675.1 Bruguiera gymnorhiza
CATTCGCTTTTTCTTAGGTAATATGTTTGTAGACTAAAGTTATATAAATCATTTCATATCGCATTATCGCAAAGGAGACAATTAAGAAAAATACAAAATCTATATTTAAGTGATTATTAACAATAAATTAACCCCTACAAGTCTGTAAAAGTCTAAAAGTTGAAAAAAATGGAATGCTTGATTTTTCAATTTATTTTTAAATTCATTGCATTTTGAATGGTGAAAAAAACATAATATTTGAATATGTAAATTGAACAAAATACAACTAATGGACTCAATTGTATAAAATACATTTTAGTGGATGAATATTTTAAATAGGAATGTTAAGCTTAAATGTTGGGTCAAGCATATTGCTCTTGACGGTTGTGGCGAAACTTCTTATTAGAGTATATTGCATTTGATTTTTCATAAGAAATATGTTTGTCGACTCGAATTATATACATAATTTCAACTTCCATTGTGGCAAAGGAGGCAATTTAAAAAATTACAAAGTTTGAATTTAACTAATTATTCACAATGCATAAATCACTATAAGTTTTGAAAATTCAAAAAGTTGAAAAAATACAATGTTTTGATTTTTCAATTTATTGTTAATCCCACTGCATTTTGAATGGTCAGAAAAACATAATATTTGAATTTGTTAATTGAACAAAAATACAAGTAATGGACTCAATTGTACAAAATACATTTTAGTGGATAAATATTATAAATAGCAATCCTAAGCTTTAGTGTTGGGTCAAGCATATTGCTCTTGAAGGGAGGGGGGAAACTTCTTATTAGAGTCCATTGCATTTGATTTTTCATAAGTAATATGTTTGTAAGCTAAAATTCTATAAATCGTTTCAACTTGCCTTGTGGCAAAGGAGACAATTAAAAAAATGATAAAATTTAAATTCAACTGATTATTAACAATGCATAAATCCCTCAAAGTGTTTAAAATTCAAAAAGTTGAAAAAGTACAATGTTTTGATTTTCAATTTATTGTTAATCCCACTACATTTTGAATGGTGAGAAAAATATAACATTTCAATTTGTTAATTAAAGAAAAATACAAGTAAGAGACTCAATTGTATAAAATACTCTTTAATGGATGAATATTATAAATATCAATCCTAATATTTAATGTTGGGTTAACCATATTACTCTTGAGGGGAGTGGGGAAACTCCTTATTAGATTCCATTGCAGTTGCTTTCGTTTAAGGAATTTGTTTGTCGACTCGAATTATATAAATCATTTCAACTTGCATTGTGGCGAAGGAGGCAACTAAAAAATTTACAAAACTTAAATTCAAATAATTATTGACAATGTATAAACACTTATAGGTTTTGGAAATTCAAAAATTTGAAAAAATACAATATTTTGATTTTTCAATTTATTGTTAATCCCACTACATTTTTAATGGTGAGAAAACATAATATTTGAATTTGTTAATTGAACAAAAATATAAGTAATGGACTTAATTGTACAAAATACACTTTAGTGGATGAATATTATAAATAGCAATCCTAAGCTTTAATGCAGGGTCAAGCATATTGCTCTTGAGGGGAGGGGGGAAACTTTATTAGAGTCCATTGCATTTGATTTTTCATAAGTAATATGTTTCTGCACTAAAATTCTATAAATCATTTCAACTTGCATTATGGCAAACGAGACAATTAAAAGAATGACAAAATTTAAATTTAACTAATTATTTACAATGCATAAATCCCTTAAAGAGTTTAAAATTCAAAAAGTTCAAAAAATACAATGTTTTGATTTTTAAATTTATTGTTAATTTCACTGCATTTTGAATGGTGAGAAAATCATAATGTTTGAATTTGTTAATTGAACAAAAATACAAGTAATGGACTCAATTATATAAAATACACTTTAGTGGATGAATATTATAAATAGCAATCCTAAGCTTTAATGTTGGGTTAAGCATATTACTCCTTGGGGAAGTGGGGAAACTTCTTATTAGAGTCCATTGCATTTGCTTTTGTTTAAGTTATTTATTTGTCGACTCAAATAATATAAATCATTTCAACTTGCATTGTGGCAAAGGAGGCAATTAAAAATGTTATAAAATTTAAATTCAACTAATTATTGACAATGCATGCCTATAAGTTTTTAAAATTGAAAAAGTTCAAAAAATACGATGTTTTGATTTTTCAATTTATTGTTAATGCCACTGCATTTTGTATGGTGAGAAAAACATAATATTTGAATTTGCTAATTGAAGAAAAATACATGTAATGGACTCAATTGTATAAAATACATTTTAGTGGATGAATATTATAAATAGCAATCCTAAGCTTTAATGTTGGGTCAAGCATATTGATCTTGAGGGGAATGGGGAAACTTCTTATTAGACTCTATTGCATTTGATTTTTCATAAGTAATATGTTTCTACACTAAAATTCTATAAATCATTTCAACTTGCATTATGGAAAAGGAGACAATTAAAAAAATGACAAAATTTAAATTGAACTTATTATTAACAATGCATAAATCCCTGAAAGAGTTTGAAGTTCAAAAAGATGAAAAAATACAATGTTTGAATTTTTCAATTTGTTTCTACTTTCGTTTAAGGAATTTGTTTGTCGACTCGAATTATATAAATCATTTCAACTTGCATTGTGGCGAAGGAGGCAACTAAAAAATTTACAAAACTTAAATTCAAATAATTATTGACAATGTATAAACACTTATAGGTTTTGGAAATTCAAAAATTTGAAAAAATACAATATTTTGATTTTTCAATTTATTGTTAATCCCACTGCATTTTTAATGGTGAGAAAACATAATATTTGAATTTGTTAATTGAACAAAAATATAAGTAATGGACTTAATTGTACAAAATACACTTTAGTGGATGAATATTATAAATAGCAATCCTAAGCTTTAATGCAGGGTCAAGCATATTGCTCTTGAGGGGAGGGGGGAAACTTTATTAGAGTCCATTGCATTTGATTTTTCATAAGTAATATGTTTCTGCACTAAAATTCTATAAATCATTTCAACTTGCATTATGGCAAACGAGACAATTAAAAGAATGACAAAATTTAAATTTAACTAATTATTTACAATGCATAAATCCCTTAAAGAGTTTAAAATTCAAAAAGTTCAAAAAATACAATGTTTTGATTTTTAAATTTATTGTTAATTTCACTGCATTTTGAATGGTGAGAAAATCATAATGTTTGAATTTGTTAATTGAACAAAAATACAAGTAATGGACTCAATTATATAAAATACACTTTAGTGGATGAATATTATAAATAGCAATCCTAAGCTTTAATGTTGGGTTAAGCATATTACTCCTTGGGGAAGTGGGGAAACTTCTTATTAGAGTCCATTGCATTTGCTTTTGTTTAAGTTATTTATTTGTCGACTCGAATAATATAAATCATTTCAACTTGCATTGTGGCAAAGGAGGCAATTAAAAATGTTATAAAATTTAAATTCAACTAATTATTGACAATGCATGCCTATAAGTTTTTAAAATTGAAAAAGTTCAAAAAATACGATGTTTTGATTTTTCAATTTATTGTTAATGCCACTGCATTTTGTATGGTGAGAAAAACATAATATTTGAATTTGCTAATTGAAGAAAAATACATGTAATGGACTCAATTGTATAAAATACATTTTAGTGGATGAATATTATAAATAGCAATCCTAAGCTTTAATGTTGGGTCAAGCATATTGATCTTGAGGGGAATGGGGAAACTTCTTATTAGACTCTATTGCATTTGATTTTTCATAAGTAATATGTTTCTACACTAAAATTCTATAAATCATTTCAACTTGCATTATGGAAAAGGAGACAATTAAAAAAATGACAAAATTTAAATTGAACTTATTATTAACAATGCATAAATCCCTGAAAGAGTTTGAAGTTCAAAAAGATGAAAAAATACAATGTTTGAATTTTTCAATTTGTTTCTAATCCCACAACATTTTGTATGGTGAGAAAAACATAATATTTGAATATGTTCATTGAACAAAAATACAAGTAATAGACTTAATTGTATAAAATACACTTTAGTGATTGAATATTATAAATAGCAATCCTAAGGCTTAATGTTAGGTCAAGTATATTGTTCTTGAGGGGAGTGGGGAAACTTCTTATTAGAGTCTGTTGTTCCCACAGCCTTGTATGGGTTGTAATTGTTGTCAACTAGGGTTAAGTGTGCAAGAGAGTAAAGTCATATGGAAGGGCAGTAAAGTCACATGAAAGGGCAAGAAAGTAAATCTGCCGCGTAAGGGCAAGAACGTAAATCCGCCATGTAAGCCCTATTAGGGTTTTATGGAAGAGAGTATATAAAGGCCTTGGAAGACAAAACTAGGGAAGAGGGCCAACACAATTGAATAAACAGCAACCCTACAGCAACCGGCCAAAAGGAAGAGAGAGCAGAACGGCAAGAGATCAGAAACAACACCACCAGGAGAGCAAACCAGAAACGTCACCACCGGGAGAGCAAACCAGAACGTGCAACCTCCTGCAAGCAAACCAGAAACACGTCCTGCAAGCAAACCAGAAACACGTCCTGCAAGCAAACCAGAAACACATCCTGCAGGCAAACCAGAAACGCCTCCTGCAAGCAAACCAGAAACACATCCTGCAACCAAACCAGAAACGCACAACCAGCAAGAGGAGAAATAAGAAACAGACCACCCGGAAGAGAAGACAGCAGACCTGGTATCCGTGAGACCACCCGGAAGAGAAGACAGCAGACTAGAAGCGTGAGGCAGGGCAAGAGACGTGAACCAGAAAAACCAGTAGTGTAAGGCAGGCCAAGAGACGTGAAACAGCAGACCAGGAGCATGAGACCAGAACGTGCAACGGCGTGACTGATCAGAAGCGTGGGGCAGGCCGTGAGACGTGAAACGGCAGACCAGAAGCTTGAGTGCAAACTGTGAAACCTTGAGACGGTGAAAGCAGGAGCTGTGTGAGACAACCTAGAGAAGGAATTTGGCGAAGCATCGGAAAGAACTCAACGTATTTCTAGATTTCTTCAAGAGAGGTTAGAGAGCGTTGCGGTGAACTTCTAAGCGGCAGTGGAGCAGCCTTTCAATTCAACAGAGGCAAGACAAGCTAGACGAAGGGTAGACACAGTAAGTGACACTCTTTGTATTGTACTTGCTTAGTAATTGCAATAGTGAAAGGAGCAGAAGATTAAGACATCCATTGTAACTGGAATTCTCAAGTATAGTGGATAGTCTCGGTAAGGGAGAGTCCCTACCACCGTGGATGTACGTCACGTTGACGGAACCACGTAAATCTCGTGTGTCCTTAATTTGCTTTACGTTCTGTGTTTTGAATTGAGTTGTGAACGCAGCTAAAGTATCAGCCAACCCATAACCTAACGAAGACCTAAACAAGAACATCCGAATTGTCTATTAGGCAAGGTGTCTGAAAGGTGACTTTGGGGACTATTGTGATTAGTAGGTAGCAATAGATCTACCTTAGTCGAATCTGAGAAAGAGTTCGCTTTTAAGAAGAGATTGAAGTTGTTCACTTTCCTGCGAATTGTGAATTGTGGTGATACTGATTCACCCCCCCTCTCAGTATCACAAACTAGTAGATCCTAGGGTGAAGTTGGGAACTTCAGAGTCTATTGCATTTGATTTTTCATAAGTAATATGTTTGTCGACTCGAATTATATACATAATTTCAACTTCCATTGTGGCAAAGGAGGCAATTTAAAAAATTACAAAATTTGAATTCAACTAATTATTCACAATGCATAAATCCCTATAAGTTTTGAAAATTCAAAAAGTTGAAAAAATACAATGTTTTGATTTTTCAATTTATTGTTAATCCCACTGCATTTTGAATGGTCAAAAAAACATAATATTTGAATTTGTTAATTGAACAAAAATACAAGTAATGGACTCAATTGTACAAAATACATTTTAGTGGATGAATATTATAAATAGCAATCCTAAGCTTTAGTGTTGGGTCAAGCATATTGCTCTTGAGGGGAGTGGGGAAACTTCTTATTAGAGTCCATTGCATTCGATTTTTCATAAGTAATATGTTTGTAAGCTAAATTTCTATAAATCGTTTCACCTTGCCTTGTGGCAAAGGAGACAATTAAAAAAATGACAAAATTTAAATTCAACTGATTATTAACAATGCATAAATCCCTCAAAGAGTTTAAAATTCAAAAAGATGACAAAATACAATGTTTTGATTATTCAATTTATTGTTAATCCCTCTCAATTTTGAATGGTGAGAAAAACATAATATTTGAATTTGTTAATTGAAGAAAAATAAAAGTAATGGACTCAATTGTACGAATTACACTTTAGTGGATGCATATTATAAATAGCGATTTTAAGCTTTAATGCAAGGTCAAGCATATTACTCTTGAGGGCAGTGGGGAAACTTCTTATTAGAGTCCATTGCATTTGATTTTTCATAAGTAATATGTTTCTACACTAAAATTCTATAAATCATTTCAACTTGCATTATGGCAAAGGAGACAATTAAAAAAATGACAAAATTTAAATTCAACTAATTATTTACAATGCATAAATCCCTCAAAAAGTTTAAAATTCAAAAAGTTTAAAAAATACAATGTTTTGATTTTTGAATTTATTGTTAATTTCATTGCATTTTGAGTGGTGCGAAAAACATAATGTTTGAATTTGTTAATTGAACAAAAATACAAGTAATGGACTCAATTGTATAAAATACACTTTAGTGAATGAATATTATAAATAGCAATCCTAAGTTTTAATGTTGGGTCAAGCATATTGATCTTGAGGGGAGTCGGGAAACTTCTTATTAGAGTCTATTGCATTTGATTTTTCATAAGTAATATGTTTCTACACTAAAATTCTATAAATCATTTCAACTTGCGTTATGGCAAAGGAGACAATTAAAAAAATGACAAAATTTAAATTGAACTTATTATTAACAATGCATAAATCCCTGAAAGAGTTTGAGTTTCAAAAAGATGAAAAAAATACAATTTTTGGATTTTTCTATTTGTTGCTAATCTCACAACATTTTGTATGGTGAGAAAAACATAATATTTAAATTCCTTCATTGAACAAAAAAACAAGTAAGAGACTCAATTGTATAAAATACAGTTTAGTGGATGAATATTATAAATAGCAATCCTAAGTTTTAATGCAAGGTCAAGCATATTGCTCTTGAGGGCAATAGGGAAACTTCTTATTAGAGTCCATTGCATTTGATTTTTCATAAGTAATATGTTTCTACACTAAAATTCTATAAATCATTTTAACTTGCATTATGACAAAGGAGACAATTAAAAAATTGACAAAATATAAATTCAACTGATTATTTAGAATGCATAAATCCCTCAAAGAGTTTAAAATTCACAAAGTTGAAAAAATACAATATTTTGATTTTTCAATTTATTGTTAATCCCACACAATTTTGAATGGTGAGAAAAACATAATGTTTGAATTTGTTAATTGAACAAAAATACAAATAATAGACTTAATTGTATAAAATACACTTTAGTGGATGAATATTATAAATAACAATCATAAGCTTTAGTGTTGGGTCAAACATATACCACTTGAGGGGAGTGGGGAAACTTCTTATTAGAGTCCATTGCATTTGCTTTTTCTTAAGTAATATGTTTGTTGACTCGAATTATATAAATCATTTCAACTTGCATTGTGGCAAAGGAGGCAATTAAAAAAAATTGCAAAATTTAAATTGAACTCATTATTAACAATGCATAAATCCCTTTAACAGTTTAAAATTCAAAAAGTCAAAAAAAAAAACAATGTTTTGAGTTTTCAATTTATTGCTAATCCCACTACATTTTGAATGCTGAGAAAAATATAAGATTTGAATTTGTTGATTGAACAAAAACATAAGTAATGGTCTCAATTGTTCAAAATACACTATAGTGGATGAATATTATAAATAGCAATCCTAAGCTTTAATGTTGGGCCAAACATATTCCTCTTAAGGGGAGTGGGGAAACATCTTATTAGAGTCCATTGCATTTGCTTTTTCTTAAGTAATATGTCTGTCGACACGAATTATAGAAATCATTTCAACTTGCGTTGTGGCAAAGGAGGCAATTAAAAAAATTTCAAATTTTAAATTGAACTAATTATTGACAATGCATAAATCCCTATTTGATTTTGAATTCCAAAAAGTTGAAAAAATATAATGTTTTGATTTTTCAATTTCTTGTTAATTCCATTAGATTTTGAATGGTGAGAAAAACATAATGTTGGAATTTGTTAATTGAACAAAAATACAAGTAATGGACTCAATTGTATAAAATACACTTTAGTGGATCAATATTATAAATAGCAATCCTAAGCTTTAATGTTGGGTAAAGCATATTCCTCTTGTGGAGAGTGGGGAAACTTCTTATTATAGTCCATTGCATTTGCTTTTTCTTAAGTAATATGTTTTTAGGGTAAAATACCATAAATCATTTCAACTTGCCTTGTGGCAAAGGAGACAATTAAAGAAATGGCAAAATTTAAATTCAACTAGTTATTAATAATGCATAAATTCCTCAAAGTGTTTAAAATTCAAAAAGTTGAAAAAATACAATGTTTTGAGTTTTTAATTTATTGTTAATCCCACTGCATTTTGAATGGTGAGAAAAAAAAATATTTGAATCTGTTAATTGAAGAAAAAAACAAGTAATGGACTCAATTGTACAAAATACACTTTAGTGGATGAATATTATAAATGGCAATCCTAAGCTTTAATGTTGGGTCAAGCATATTGCTCTCGAGGGAAGTGGGGAAACTTCTTATTAGAGCTCATTACATTTGATTTTTCAGAAGTAATATGTTTCTACACTTAAATTCTATAAATTATTTCAACTTGCATTATGCCAAATGAGACAAGTAAAAAAATGACAAAATTCAATTGATTATTTACAATGTACAAATCCCTCAAAGTGTTTAAAATTCAAAAACTTTAAAAAATACAATGTTTTGATTTTTCAATTTATTGTTAATTTCACTGTATTTTGAATGGTGAGAAAAACACAATGTTTGCATTTGTTAATTGAACAAGAATACAAGTAATGGACTCAATTGTGTAAACTACACTTTTGTGGATGAATATTATAAATAGCAATCCGAAGCTTTAATGTTGGGTCAAGCATATTCCCCTCAAGGGGAGTGGGGAAACTTCTTATTAGAGTCCATTGCATTTGTTTTTTCTTAAGTAATATGTTTGTCGACACGAATTATAGAAATCATTTCAATTGTACAAAATACACTTTAGTGGATGAATATTGTTAATAGCAATTCTAGGCTTTAAAGTTCGGTTAAGCATATTGCTCTTGAGGGAATTGGGGAAACTTCTTATTAGAGCTCATTGCATTTGATTTTTCATAAGTAATATGTTTCTACACTAAAATTCTATAAATCATTTCAACTTTCATTATGGAAAAGGAGACAATTAAAAAAATGACAAAATTTAAATTCAACTGATTATTAACAATGCATAATTCCCTCAAAGAGTTTAAAATTCAAAAAGTTGAAAAAATACAATGTTTGATTTTTCAATTTATTGTTAATCTCACTGCATTTTGAATGGTGATCAAAACATAGTATTTGAATTTGTTAATTGAACAAAAATACAAGTAATGGACTCAATTGTATAAAATACACTTTAGTGGATGAATATTATAAATAGCAATCCTAAGCTTTAATGTTGGGTAGAGCATATTCCTTTTGAGGAGAGTGGGGAAACTTCTTATTGGAGTCCATTACATTTGGTTATTCTTAAGTAATATGTTTGTTGACACGAATTATAGAAATCATTTCAACTTGCATTGTGGCAAAGGAAGCAATTAAAAAAATTTCAAATTTTAAATTGAACTAATTATTGACAATGTATAAATCCCTATTTGTTTTTAAATTCCAAAAAGTTGAAAAAATAAAATGTTTTGATTTTTCAATTTATTGTTAATCCCACTACATTTTGATTGGTGAGAAAAATATAATATTTGAATCTGTTAATTGAACAAAAACACAAGTAATAGACTTAATTGTGCAAAATACACTATAGTAGATGAATATTATAAATATCGATCCTAACCTTTAATGTTGGGTCAAGCATATTGCTCTTGAGGGGAGTGGGGAAACTTCTTGTTAGAATCCATTGCATTTGATTTTTCATAAGTAATGTGTTTTTAGGCTAAAATTCTATAAATCATTTCCACTTGCCTTGTGGCCAAGGAAACAATTAAAAAAATAACAAAATATAAATTCATCTGATTATTAACAATGCATAAATCCCTCATAGATTTTACAATTCAAAAAGATGAAAAAATGCAATATTTTGATTTTTCAATTTATTGTTAATCCCACTATATTTTGAATGGTGAGAAAAACATCTTATTTGAATTTGTTAATTGAATAACAATATAAGTAATGGAATCAATTGTATAAAATACACTTAGTGGATGAATATTATAGATAGCAATCCTAAGCTTTAATGTCCGTTCATGCATATTACTCTTGAGGGGAGTGGGGAAACCTTTTATTAGAGTCAATTACATTTACTTTTTCATAAGTAATATGTTTCTACACTAAAATTCTATAAATCATTTCAACTTGCATTATGGCAAAGGAGACAATTAAAAAAATGACAAAATTTAAATTCGACTGATTATTTATAATGCATAAATCCCTCAAAGAATTTAAAATTCAAAAAGTTGAAAAAATACAATGTTTTGATTTTTGAATTTATTGTTAATTTCACTGCATTTTGAATGGTGAGAAAAACATAATGTTTGAATTTGTTAATGGAACAAAAATACAAGTCAAAGACTAAATTGTATAAAATATACTTTAGTGGATGAATATTATAAATAGCAATCCTAAACTTTAATGTGGGGAAATTTCTTATTAGAGTCCATTGCATTCGCTTTTTCTTAAGTAATATGTTTGTCGACACGAATTATAGAAATCATTTCAAGTTGCATTGTGGCAAAAGAGGCAATTAAAAAAATTTTAAAATTTAAATTGAACTAATTATTGACAATGCATAAATCCATATTTGTTTTTAAATTCCAAAAAGTTGAAAAAATATAATGTTTTGATTTTCCTATTTCTTGTTAATCCCACTAGATTTTGAGTGGTAAGAAAAACATAATATTTGAATTTGTTAATTGAACAATAATATGAGTAATGGACTTAATTATATAAAATATACTTTAATGGATGAATATTATAAATAACAATCCTAAGCTTTAATGTTCGGTCAAGCATATTACTCTTCAGGGGAGTGGGGAAACTTTGAATTAGAGTCCATTGCTCTTACTTTTTCTTTAGTAATATGTTTGTAGGCTAAACTTCTATAAATCATTTCAACTTACCTTATGGCAAAGGAGACAATTAAAAAAATCACAAAATTTAAATTCAACTGATTATTAACAATGCATAATTCCCTTAAAGAGTTTAAAATTCAAAAAGTTGAAAAAATACAATGTTTTGATTTTTCAATTTATTGTTAATCTCATTGCATTTTGAATGGTGATAAAAACATAATATTTGAATTTGTTAATTGAATAAAAATACAAGTAAGAGACTCAATTGTATAAAATACACTTTAGTGGATGAATATTATAAATAGCGATCCTAAGCTTTAATGCAGGGTCAAGCATATTGCTCTTGAGGGTAGTGGGGAAACTTCTTATTAGAGTCCATTGCATTTGATTTTTTCATAACTAATATGTTTCTACACTAAAATTCTATAAATCATTTCAACTTGCATTATGGCAAAGGAGACAATTAAAAAAATGGCAAAATTTAAATTTAACTAATTATTTACAATGCATAAATCCCTTAAAGAGTTTAAAAGTCAAAAAGTTGTAAAAATACAATGTTTTGATTTTTCAATTTATTGTTAATTTCACTGCATTTTGAACAGTGAGAAAAACATAATGTTTGAATTTGTTAATTGAACAAAAATACAAGTAATGAACTCAATTGTATAAAAAAACACTTTAGTGGATGAATATTATAAATAGCAATCCTAAGCTTTAATGTTAGGTCAAGCATATTGGTCTTGAGGGGAGCAGGGAAACTTCTTATTAGAGTTCATTGCATTTGATTTTTCATAAGTAATGTGTTTTTAGGCTAAAATTCTATAAATCATTTCCACTTGCCTTGTGGCAAAGGAAACAATTAAAAAAATGGCAAAATTTAAATTCATCTGATTATTAACAATGCATAAATCCCTCATAGAGTTTACAATTCAAAAATATGAAAAAAATATAATATTTTGATTTTTCAATTTATTGTTAATCCCACTGTATTTTGAATAGTGAGAAAAACATCTTATTTGAATTTGTTAATTGAACAACAATATAAGTAATGAACTCAATTGTATAAAATACACTTTAGCGGATGAATATTATAAATAACAATCCTAAGCATTAATGTACGGTCAAGGATATTAGTCTTAAGGGGAGTGGGGAAACTTTTTATTATAGTCCATTGCATTTGCTTTTTCTTAAGTAATATGTTTGTCAACTCGAATTATATAAATTATTTCAACTTGCATTGTGGAAAGGAGGCAATTAAAAAAATTAAAAAATATAAATTTAACTAATTATTAACAATGCATAAATCCCTAAAAGAGTTTAAAATTGAAAAAGTCAAAAAAAAATGTTTTGAGTTTTCAATTTATTGTTAATCCCACTACATTTTGAATGGTGAGCAAAATATATGATTTGAATTTGTTGAAAATCAAAACATTGTCTTTTTTCGTAATGGGATTTATGTATTGTCAATAATTAGTTGAATATAAATTTTGTAATTTTTTTAATTGTCGTGTTTGCCACAATGCAAGTTGAAATGATTTATATAATTCGACTCTACAAACATATTACTTAAGAAAAAGCAAATGCAATGGACTCAAATAAAAAGTTTCCCCACTCCCCTCAAGAGCAATATCCTTAACCCAACATTAAAGCTTAGGATTGTTATTTATAATGTTCATCCACTAATTTTATACAATTGAGTCCATTATTTGTATTTTTGTTCAATTAATAAATTCAAATATTATGTTTTTCTCACCATTCAAAATGTGTTGGGATTAACAATAAATTGAAAAATCAAAACATTTTATTTTTTTCAACTCCTTGAATTTTAAAGTCTTTAAGGGATTTATGCATTATTAATAATCTGTTGACTTTAAATTTTGTCATTTTTTTAATTGTCTCCTTGTCACAATGCATGTTGAAATGATTTATAGAATTTTAGTCTACAAACATATTACTTATGAAAAATCAAATGCAAAAGACTCTAAGAAGAAGTTTCCCCAGTCCCTTCAAGAGCAATATGCTTGACCTAACATTAAAGTTTAAGATTGCAATTTATAATATCCATCCACTAAAGTGGATTTTATAAAATTAAGTCCATTACTTGTATTTTGCTTCAATTAACAAATTCAAATATTATATTTTTCTCACCATTCAAAATGTAGTGGGATTAACAATAAATTGAAAAATCAAAACATTATATTTCTTCAACTTTTTGAATTTTAAACTCTTTGAGGGATTTCTGCATTGTGAATAATCAATTGAATTTATATTTTGTCACTTTTTTAATTGTCTCCTTTACCATAATGCAAGTTGAAATGATTTCTACAATTTTAGTCTAGAAACATATTACTTATTAAAAATCAAATGCAATGGGCTTTAATGAGAAGTTTCCCCACTTCCCTCAAGAACAATATGCTTGACCCAATATTAAAGCTTAGGATTACTATTTAAAATATTCATGCACTAAAGTGTATTTTGTACAATTGAGTCCCTTACTTGTATTTTTGTTCAATTAACAAATTCAAATATTATGTTTTTCTCATAATTCAAAAAACAGTAGGATTAGCAATAAATTGAAAAATCAAAACATTGCATTTTTTCAACTTTTTGAATTTTAAAAACCTATAGGGATTTATGCATTGTCAATAATTAGTTGAATTTATATTTTGTAATTTTTTTAATTTCCTTGTTTGCCACAAAGCAAGTTGAAATGATTTATATAATGCAAGTCCACAAACATATTACTTCTAAAAAAGCAAATGCAATGGACTCAAATAAGAAGATTCTCCACTCCCCTCCAGAGCAACATGCTAGACCCAACATTAAGGCTTAGGATTGCTATTTATAATATTCATCCACTAAAATGTATTTTATACAATTGAGTCCACTACTTGTATTTTTGTTCAACTAGCAAATTCAAATATTATGTTTTTCCCACCATTCAAAATGCAATGGCATTTGTAATCAATTTCAAAATCAAAACATTGCATTTTTTCAACTTTTAAAATTTTAATATTTTATTCACATTAATGGATTGCTAATAACGAGTTGAATTCAAATTTTGTAATTTACTTAATTGACTCTTTTACCACAATGCAAGTTGAAATGATTTATATAATATGAGTCTACATACATTTTACGTAAGAAAAAGCAAATGCAATGGACTATAATAAGAAGTTTCCCCACTCCGCTAAAGAGCAATATGCTTGATCCAATATTAAAGCTTAAGATTGCTATTTATAATATTCATCCACTAAAGTGTACTTTATAAAATTAAGTTCATAACTTGTATTTTTGTTCAATTGAGAAATTCAAATATTATGTTTTTCTCACCATTCAAAATGTATTGGGATTAACAATAAATTGAAAAATCAAAATATTGTATTTTTTCATCTTTTTGAATTTTAAACTCTTACCAAGATTTATGTATTGTTAATAATTAGTCAAATTTAAATTTTGTAAGTTTTTTAATTGCCCCCTTTGCCATAAAGCAAGTAAAAATGATTTGTATAATTTGACTCTACAAACATATTACTTAAGAAAAAGCAAATGCAATGCACTCTAATAAGAAATTTTCCCACTCCCCTTAAGAGCAATATGCTTGACCCAACATTAAAACTTTGGATTGCTATTTATAATATTCATCCACTAAAGTGCATTTTATGCAATTGAGTCCATTACTTGTATATTTGTTCAATTAACAAATTCAAATATTATGTTTTTCTCACCATTCAAAATGCAGTGGGATTAACAATAAATTGAAATATCAAAACATTGAATATTTTCACCTTTTTCAATTTTAAACTCTTTGAGGGATTTATGCATTGTTAATAACCAATTGAATTTCAATTTTGTCATTTTTTTAATTGTCTCCTTTGCCATAATGCAAGTTGAAATGATTTCTAGAATTTTCACCTATAAACATATTACTTATGAAAAATCAAATGCAAAGAACTCTAATAAGAAGTTTCCCCAGCCCCCTTAAGAGCAATATGCTTGACCCAATGTTAAAGTTCAGGATTGCTATTTATAATATTCATCCACTAAAGTGGATTTTATACAATTAAGTCCATTACCTATATTTTTGTTCAATTATCAAATTCAAATATTATGTTTTTCTCACCATTCAAAACACAATGGGATTAACAATAAATTGAAAAATTGAAACATTGTATTTTTTTCAACTTTTTGAATTTTAAACTCTTTGAGGGATTTATGCATTGTGAATAATCAGCTGTATTTAAATTTTGTCACTTTTTTAATTGTCTCCTTTGTCATAATGCAAGATGAAATGATTTCTAGAATTTTAGTCTAGAAACATACTACTTATGAAAAATCAAATGCAATGAGCTCTAATAAGAAGTTTCCCCACTTCCCTCAAGTGCAATATGCTTGACGCAATATTAAAACTTAGGATTGCTATTTATAATATTCATCCACTAAATTGTATTTTGTACAATTGAGTCCATTACTTGTATTTTTCTTCAATTAACAAATTCAAATATTATGTTTTTCTCACAATTCAAAATGCAGGAGGATTAGCAATAAATTGAAAAATCAAAACATTGTATTTTTTCAACTTTTTGAATTTTAAAAACTTGTAGGGATTTATGCATTGTCAATGATTAGTTGAATTTATATTTTGTAATTTTTTTAATTGCCTCGTTTACCATAATACAAATTGAAATGATAAATATAATTTGAGTCTACACACATATTACTTAAGAAAAAACAAATGCAATAGATTCTAATAAGAAGTTTCCCCACTCCCCTCAAGAGCGATATGCTTAACCCAACATTAAGGCTTAGGATTGCTATTTATAATATTCATCCACTAAAGTGTATTTTATACAATTGAGAGTATTACTTGTATTTTTGTTCAATGAACATATTCAAATATTATGTTTTTCTCACCATTCAAAATGTGGTGGTATTAATAATAAATTGGAAAATGAAAACATTGTATTTTTTCAACTTTTTGAATTTCGAAAACATATAGGGATTTATGCATTGTCAATAATTAGTTGAATTTAAATTTTGTAATTTTTTAATTGCTTCCTTTGCCATAATGCAAGTTGAAATGACTTCTATAATATGAGTCTAAAAACATTTTACTTAAGAAAAAGCAAATGCAATGGACTATAATAAGAAGTTTCCCAACTCTTCTAAAGAGCAATATGCTTGACCCTACATTGAAGCTTAGGATTGCTATTTATAATATTCATGCACTCAAGTATTTTTTGTATAATTAAGTCCATTGTATTTTTGTTCAATTAAGAAATTATAATATTATGTTTTTCTCACCATTCAAAACGCAGTGGGATTAATACCAGTTGAATTTTAAACTCTTTAAGGCATTTATACATTGTGAATAATCAGTTGAATTTAAATTTTGACATTTTTCTAATTGTCTCCTTTGCCATAATGCAAGTTGAAATGATTTCTAGAATTTTAGTTTAGAAGCATATTACTTATGAAAAATTAAATGCAATAGGCATTAATAACAAGTTTCCCCATTCCCCTCAAGAGCAATATGCTTGACCCAACATGAAAGCTTAGGATTGCTATTTATAATATTGATCCACAAAAGTGTATTTTATACAATTGAGTCCATTACTTGTATTTTTACTCAATTAACAAATTCAAATATTATGTTTTTCTCACCATTCAAAATGAAGTAGAATTAACAATAAATTGAAAACTCAAAACATTGTATTTTCTCAAATTTTGAAATTTAAAGACTTATAAGGATTTATGCATTGTCAATAATTAGTTGAATTTAAATTTTGTAATTTTTTTAATTGCCTCATTTGCCATAATGCAAGTTGAAATGATTTATATAATTCGAGTCTACAAACATATTACTTAAGAAGAAGCAAATGCAACAGACTCAAATAAGAAGTTTCCCCACTCCGTTCAAGTGCAATATGCTTGACCCAACATTAAAGCATAAGATTGTTATTTATAATATTCATGCACTAAAATGTATTTTATACAATTGAGTCCAGTACTTGATTTTTTGTTCAATTAACAAATTCAAATATTATGTTCTCACCATTAAAAATGCAGTGGGATTAACAATAAATTGAAAAATTAAAATATTGTATTTTTTCAAGTTTTTTGAATTTTAAACTCTTATAGAGATTTATGCATTGTTAATAATTATTTAAATTTAAATTTTATAATTTTTTTAATTGCCTCCTTTGCCATAATGGAAGTTTAAATGATTTATATAATTCGAGTTTACAAACATATTACTTATGAAAAAGCAAATGCAATGGAATCTAATAAGAAGTTTCCCCACTCCCCTCATGAGCAATATGCTTGACCCAATATTAAAACTTAAGATTGTTATTTATAATATTCATCCACTAAAGTGTATTTTATACAATTGAGTTCATTACTTGTATTTTTGTTCAATTCACAAATTCAAATATAATGTTTTACTCACCATTCAAAATGCAGTGGGATTAACAATAAATTGAAAAATCAAAACCTTCTTTGAGGGATTTATGCATTGTGAATAATCAATTGAATTTAAATTTATTCATTTTTTTAATTGTCTCCTATGACATAATGCAAGTTGAAATGATTTCTAGAATTTTAGTCTAGAAACATATTACTTATGAAAAATTAAATGCAATGGGCTCTAATACAACTTTCCTCACTCCCCTCAAAAGCAATATGCTTGACCCAACATTAAAGTTTAGGATTGCTATTTATAATATTTATCCACTAAAGTGTATTTTATACAATTGAGTCCATTACTTGTATTTTGGTTCAATTAACATATTCAAATATTATGTTTGTCTCACCATTCAAAATGCAGTGAGATTAGCAATAAATTGAAAAATGAAAACATTGTATTTATTCAACTTTTTGAATTTTAAAAACTTATGGGGATTTATGTATTGTCAATAATTAGTTGAATTTATCTTTTGTAATTTTTTTAATTGCCTTGTTTGCCACAATGCAAGTTGAAATGGTTTATAAAATTCGAGTCTACAAACGTATTACTTAAAATTAAAAGAAAGCAAATGCAATGGGCACAAATAAGAAGTTTTCCTGCTCTCCTCAAGAGCAATATGCTTGACCCAACATTAAGGCTTAAAATTGCTACTTATAATATTCATCCACTAAAGTGTATTTTATACAATTGAGTCCATTATTTGTATTTTTGTTCAATTATCAAATTCAAATATTATATTTTTCTCACCATTCAAAATGCAGTGGAATTAACAATAAATTGAAAAATCAAAACATTGTATTGTTTCAACTTTTGAATTTTAAACTATTTGAGGGACTTATGTATAGTTAATAATTAGCTGAATTTAAATTTTGTCATTTTTTTAATTGTCTCATTTGTCATAATGCAAGTTGAAATAATTTATAAAATTTTAGTCTACAAACATATTACTTATGAAAAATCAAATGCAAAGAACTCTAATAAAAAGTTTCCCCAATTCCCTTAAGTGCAATATGCTCGACCTAATATTAAAGTTTAGGATTACTATTTATAATATTCATCCACTAAAGTGGATTTTATACATTTGAGTCCATTACTTGTATTTTTGTTCAATTAACAAATTCAAATATCATGCTTTTCTCACCATTCAAAATGCAGTGGGATTAATAATAAATTGAAAAATCAAAATATTGTATTTTTTTAACATTTTGAATTTTAAACTCTTTCAGGGATTTAGGCATTGTGAATAATCAGTTGAATTTAAATTTTGTAATTTTTTTAATTGCCTCGTTTGCCACAATGCAAGTTGAAATGGTGTATAAAATTCGAGTCCACAAACATATTACTTAAGAAAAAGTAAATGCAATGGACATAAATAAGAAGTTTCCCCACTTCCCTCAAGAGCAATATGCTTGACCCAACATTAAAACTTAATATTGTAATTTATAATATTCATGCACTAAAGTGTATTTTATACAATTGAATCCATTACTTGTATTTTTGTTCAATTAACAAATTCAAATATTATGTTTTTCTCACCATTCAAAATGCAGTGGGATTCATAATAAATTGAAAAATCAAAACATTATATTTTTTCGACTTTTTGAATTTTAAACTCTTTGAGGGATTTATGCATTGTTAATTTAAATTTTGTCATTTTTTTAATTATCACCTTTGCCATAATGCAAGTGGAAATGATTTCTAGAATTTTATTCTATAAACATATTACTTATGAAAAATTAAGTGCAATCAACTCTAATAAGAAGTTTCCCCACTCCCCTCAAGAGCAATTGTTTGACCCAACATTAAAGCTTAGGATTGTAATTTATAATATTCATCCACTAAAGTGTATTTTATAGAATTAAGTCCATTACTTGTATTTTCCTTCAATTAACAAATTCAAATATTATGTTTTTCTCACCATACAAAATGTAGTGGGATGAACAATAAATTAAAAAATCATAACATTATATTTTTTTCAACTTTTTTAATTTTAAATACTTATAAGGATTTATGCATTTTCAATAATTAGTTGAATTTAAATTTTGTAATTTTTTAATTGCCGCCTTCGCCACAATGCAAGTTGAAATGATTTATATAATTCGAGTGTACAAACATATTACTTCAGAAACAACAAAGGCAATAGACTCTAATAAGAAGTTTCCCCACTCCCTTCATGAGTAATATGCTTGACCCAACATCAGAGCTTAGGATTGCTATTTATAGTATTCATCCAATAAAGTGTATGTTATACAATTAAGTCCATTACTTGTATTTTTGCTCAATTAACAAATTCAAATATTATATTTTTCTCACCATTCAAAATGCAGTGGGATTAACAATAACTTGAAAAATCAAAAGATTGTCTCTCTTCAACTTTTTGAATACTAAATTCTTTAAGGGACTTATGCACTATTAAGAATCAATTGAATTTAAATTTTGTCATTGTTTTTTAATTGTCTCCATTGCCATAAGGCAAGTTGAAATAATTTATAGAATTTTAGCCTACAAAGATATTACTTATGAAAATTCAAATGCAATACACTCTAATAAGAAGTTTCCCCACTCCCCTCAAGAACAATATGCTTGACCCAAATTTAAAGCTTAGGATTGCTATTTATAATATTCATCCACTAAAGTGTATTTTGTACAAATGAGTCCATTACTTGTATTTTTGTTCAATTAACAAATTCAAATATTATGTTTATCTCACCATTAAAAATGTAGTGGGATTAACAACAAATTGAAAAATCAAAACATTGTATTTTTCAACTTTTTGAATTTTAAACTCTTTGAGAGATTTATGCATTGTGATTAACTTGTTAAATTTAAATTTTGTAATTTTTTTAATTGCCACATTTGCCACAATGCAAGTTGAAATGATTTATATAATTCGAGTCTACAAACATATTACTTGAGAGAAACCAAATGCAATGGACGCTAATAAGAAGTTTCCCCACACCCCACAAAGGCAATATTCTTGACCCAACATTAAAGTTTAGGATTGCACTTTATAATATTCATCCACTGAAGTGTATTTTATACAATTGAGTCCATTACTTTTATTTTTGTTCAATTAACAAATTCAAATATTGCATTTTCGTCACCATTCAAAATGCAGTGGGATTAACAATAAATTGAAAAATCAAGACATTGTATTTCTTCAACTTTTTGAATTTTAAACTCTTTGAGAGATTTATGTATTGTAAATAATTAGTTGAATTTAAATTTTGTCATTTTTGTAATTGCCTCTTTTGCCATAATGCAAGTCGAAATGATTTATAGAATTTTAGTTTCAAAACATATTACTTATGAAAAATCAAAATATTGTATTTTTAACTTTTTGAATTTTAAACTCTTTGAGGGACTTATGCATTGTGAATAATTAGTTAAATTTAAATTTTGTAATTTTTTTAATTGTCTAATTTGCTACAATGCAATGGACCCTAATAAGAAGTTTCCCCACTCCCCTCAACAGCAATATGCTTGACCCAACTTTAAAGCTTAGGATTGCTATTTATAATATTCATCCACTAAGGTGTATTTTGTACAATTGAGTTCATTCCATGTATTTCTGTTCAATTAACAAATTCAAATATTATACTTTTCTCACCATTCAAAATGCAATGGGATTAACAAGAAATTGAACAATTAAAACATTGTATTTTTTCAATTTTTGAATTTTCAACTCTTTGAGGGATTTATGCATTGTGAATAATCAGTTGAATTTAAATTTTGTCATTTTTTTAACTATCCCCTTTGCCATAATGCCAATTGAAATGATTTATACAATTTTAGTCTAGAAACATATTACTTATGAAAAATCAAATGCAATGGGTACTAATAAGAAGTTTCCCCACTTCCCTCAAAAGCAATATGCTTGACCCAACATTAAAGTTTAGGATTGCTATTTATAATATTCATCTACTAAAGTATATTTTTAACAACTAAGTCCATTACTTGTATTTTTGTTCAATTAACAAATTCAAATATTATGTTTTTCTCACCATTAAAAATGTAGTGAGATTAACAATAAATTGAAAAACCAAAACATTGTATTTTTCAATTTTTTGAATTTTAAACTCTTTGAGGGATTTATGCATTGTGATTAACTTGTTAAATTTAAATTTTGTAATTTTTTTAATTGCCACATTTGCCACAATGCAAGTTGAAATGATTTATATAATTCGAGTCTACAAACATATTACTTGAGAGAAACCAAATGCAATGGACGCTAATAAGAAGTTTCCCCACACCCCACAAAGGCAATATTCTTGACCCAACATTAAAGTTTAGGATTGCACTTTATAATATTCATCCACTGAAGTGTATTTTATACAATTGAGTCCATTACTTTTATTTTTGTTCAATTAACAAATTCAAATATTGCATTTTCGTCACCATTCAAAATGCAGTGGGATTAACAATAAATTGAAAAATCAAGACATTGTATTTCTTCAACTTTTTGAATTTTAAACTCTTTGAGAGATTTATGTATTGTAAATAATTAGTTGAATTTAAATTTTGTCATTTTTGTAATTGCCTCTTTTGCCATAATGCAAGTCGAAATGATTTATAGAATTTTAGTTTCAAAACATATTACTTATGAAAAATCAAAATATTGTATTTTTAACTTTTTGAATTTTAAACTCTTTGAGGGACTTATGCATTGTGAATAATTAGTTAAATTTAAATTTTGTAATTTTTTTAATTGTCTAATTTGCTACAATGCAATGGACCCTAATAAGAAGTTTCCCCACTCCCCTCAACAGCAATATGCTTGACCCAACTTTAAAGCTTAGGATTGCTATTTATAATATTCATCCACTAAGTGTATTTTTGTACAATGAGTCCATTCACATGTATTTCTGTTCAATTAACTAAATTCCAACATATTTATACTTCTTCTCACCATTTCAAAATGCAATGGGATTAACAAGCGAATTGAACAATTAAAACAGATTGATATATTTTCAATTTTTGAATTTTCAACTCTTTGAGGATTTATGCATGTGAATAATCAGTTGAATTAAATTTTGTCATTTTTTTAGTACTCTTTGCCATAATGCAATTGAAATGATTTATAAAATTTAGTCTACAACATATTACTTATGAAAAATCAATGCAATGGACACAAATAAAAAGTTTCCCCACTCCCTCAAAGCAATATGCTTGACCACATTAAGTTAAGATTGCTATTTATAATATTCATCACTAAAGTGTATTATTAACAATTGAGTCCATTACTTGTATTTTGTTCAATTACAAATTCAAATATTAGTTTTTCTCACCATTAAAAATGTAGTGAGATTAACAATAAATTGAAAAACCAAAACATTGTATTTTTTCAACTTTTTGAATTTTAAACTCTTTGAGGGATTTATGCATTGTGATTAACTTGTTAAATTTAAATTTTGTAATTTTTTTAATTGCCACATTTTCCATAATGCACGTTGAAATGATTTATATAATTCGAGTCTACAAACATATTACTTCAGAAAA